>RJWM01011631.1:0-59201 GCA_004363535.1 Dasyprocta punctata | reverse complement strand
TTAAAATTGTTTCTTTTTATTGAGTCACTTAGGACCTTCTCTTAGATCAGAGTGGAGCACATCCTGTATTAGGCATAACTCTATGTTTAAACAATCATTAGTGTTTAAATACATATAATCATCATACCAACAAATGTTCTTTAGATGTAAAACAATTTCCTAAAATCAAAGATTGTAAATGGTTCAATGCAAACACCAGTTAAATACTAGGTTAGCTGGTTCTATCCCGACATCTAGTGTTTCTCAGGTATTACTGCAAAGTGCCTTAGTTGATTTTAAACGACTCAGAATGAAAATGATATATGCAATAAAAACTTTATTCACTTTAGAATAAATAAAAAAGCTTGTTAAGTGGAATACTATTCCAAATAGCATAAAACAAAGCTTCTGTTCTAAGGAGTGAAAAATCATTTCTTAATCCTTCCCATGTGTGAAAATTCTGTAATGGTGTATTTTCTTGACTTACATGTATGTGGGGCTTCTCTGTTACTACAGTGAGACAGCAGCCCTTACTGAGGTCCTACTACCCACTAGGCACTGAGCTGGTGTATTTTCACATGAGTTGTCACTTTTCCTTTAGATGTAACAGGACCATCCTAACTGCAGAATCCCAGCCTACTGACAAGATTTTGCTCTACAATGTGGAAAGGGAGAGACACTCAGCACTCTTTCATTAAACATCTTGTGCCAAGCTTCAAGTTACATACAGCTGTGGGTGCCAAGGACCATCCAGCTGCACACAGTGCAGCATAAGACCTTAGGATGAACATTTTCATTCCATTTCAGATATTCCACAGACACAGGCGAATAAGAAAGGCTGGAAGTCAGAACACTGGCAAGTATCCTCCAAAACCCCTTAGAAACACTGGCAAGTATCCTCCAAAACCTTCTTAGCTGTGGGCTGGAGAAGGGTATACACCGGCTCTTTTTTTCTCTCTTTATTTTCTAATCCACACCCATACCCTTAGTCACTTTCTTTCAACCTGTGTTCCTCCAGCTAACAAAGAAGTATGTGCCCTATACCCTTGCCATACTCCACACTTCTGTCAGGAGGCCTCCAGGAGTGACCACCTCTGTCCTTCAGGGGCTGCCCAGATGGTTACTCAGCATCATCAGGAGTATCTTCTAGCCAATGTCTTCTCCTGCTCCCACTGCTGCAGTGGTGTTTGGCTTGATGAAGGAAATTCTATGCTCAATGGCTTGGTCTTACTTGCTCTCATACCCTAGCCCATCCTGCTGGTGGTACATGGAAGGCAGAAGTATGGGCAACTTTGAAAGAGATTATATATTAGCAATACAGTAATTCCAGCATGAAGACTTCAAAAAATACATGGCTGCAGAAATGGCAATTTAACATAAGCAGAAAATAACTGACCATTCACATTTTCTTGTATTTGTGGTCATCAATAAAGCATGGTAAGAGCCTGTGGGAGCAATTGACAGCCAATATGCATGGGTGGAAGGACTGATGCAGTATCATGAGTAATGATAGTCAGTTTGAAGTGTTACTAGCACCCTGCTGAGACAAACAGATCTATATGGTTCCAATACAAATTGGTTGGGAAGAGGCCTGGCATGGTAAGAAGTAATCATGTTCCTTCCTTTTCTAGTGGTAGGAGACAAGGACTTATCCAAGAATGGCACATTTGGCACTAAAGGATTAAAGTTCTTTTCTGCCTAACTAGATCAGACAATCTTTTCAATTTCTATGTTCTATTTGTCCCTATTGTCCAAATATTATGATTTATCTTAGTATCTTCAGATTATTCCTCGTATTATTCTCCACATAAAATCACCCATAATATCCTCCAACATCTTTTCCATTTTCCCATGTTTTATGTTCTCTTGCCACACCTCTGAAGACCACACAGAACAGAAGCATATAATTATTTATTAGAAAGAACTCAAAAATTTCTCATTTCTAACAGCTTGCGTATCCTCAAAGAATTCCTCAATTTCAGACCTTCAAAGGTTTATATGGGATGGTGAGTGGTGGAGGTAGCAAAGATAGGAAAATATATTAAATTTATCATAATATTTAATGTCTGACTGCTTTTAAATTATTTTCCTTTGAGGAAAAGGTTCATTTGCAAGTAGTCACAAGTATTTATCAAAGGCCTACCATGCTAAACATTAAGGAAGATAAAAATTTCAAGACATAGACTCCACTTTCAGGATTGTGCCCATTGACTATGGAACTGAAGTACAGCAGAGGAGATACTTTTGTGTATCTCTACACATTAATACATGCACAAAATATTTCTGAAATCCAAAGAAGGAAGACATCACAGGGAACAAGAGGTAGAATTTGAAAAATCTTCAACAAAAAAGGGATGAGTGGGAAGAGAATGATGTTCATTTCTACCATCAATAAATCAGAAAATGAAATACCATTTTCCATCATTTTATTTTTTCTAATCTTCAGATCTAAGATGAATTTTCCATGAAAAACACTATGAATTTATTTCATTGCTAAATTATCAATGCAGTATAATCATATACCAAATGAGGAATCAGAGTCATCCACGTGGAAAAGAAATCTGTGGCTTTCTAACAGCATCATGAGCAGCAAGTAATTTTGACAGTTTAATCAAGGAAGTATCCAAAATTGCTCATTAATCATTAATACATTGAAAACTTTCAGGGAAACACATAGCATTGTTGAAATAAAGAAATATTTCCAGTATAATATACAGGGAACTGATAAATCAGGGATTTTTCCTCTGTAGACTGGGATTCAAAGTGATGTTTGCTTTTCCGAGCTGGAAAAAAAAAAAGAAAAAGAAAAAAGAAAGTATTTTTAAAAAGATTGGATGACAAGGTTTTCAAGAGACTACTTTATAATATTTCTCCCTGCAATCAGCATCATAAAGTAGAATAAAAACTGGTAAGAGGAGAAGCACTTTACAGGGCTTCTCCTAAAATACAGTAGTGCCTGATTTAGACACAGTTACCTTTTGACCCAGCACCTGTACTTGACCCACACCTAATCCTGTGCAGGCCGCACTCCCCACTTCATTCACATACTAAGCGGCTAGCTATGTGCAAGAGACTGATAAAGAGCATAGAGATGGAAATACAGATATGACAAAGACCCAATTTTCAAGAGGTCTAGGCCAGGATCTACACAGAATCACCTGGTTTTATATTTTTAGTTTACCTTCACCAAGATGTTTCAAAGCAAAAAAGATGGAGAAACTGGTACAGTGAATGCAGATGGAAAAATGAAGCATTTAAGACAGAATTAAAAAAAAAAAAAAGAAAAAAAGGGAGCACAATGATGTCTAGTCTGGCTAAAGTTTCAATGTGAGGCTGAGAAACAAGACTTCATCCTAAAATCAAAGTACAGTGAATGCAGACTCCCAAAACTGTGGCAAAGGCTGCGCTGCCCACTACTGTTCTCGCTCATTCTCACACACAACAGCAAAATGTCTTTGGACTAATGCCACATAGGGAGTTCTGGGGTTTCGTTAAATTGGAGATTTCGTCCTCAAACCATGTATTCAAGAGAGCATAATTCTACAGCAGAATGAATTCAGTAGCAAAATACTTGGCTTCTGAGTAAGGTCAAAAAGATAAATAAAAGTTGGAGTCAAAATGGAGACAAGAACACAAGGTTCACTTATATCTTCAACTAGCATGGATCCCTCAAGTGATTCTCTATTCCTGGCAAGTTGTGTCTCTACCTGGGTCTTATTATACCCATACCACTGTACTAAAAATAAGGTTCTACAAGCAAACTCCACATTTAACCCGTAGACATAAAATAGCAAAACAATTTCTGTATTTTCATCACCAAAAATCAGGCAAAGCTTATTAACTTCTCCAGTGTGGCAATGCCTAGAGACAAGCAGTCTTAAATGTTAAGTATACATTCATTCTAAAACACTGTCTTGAAAAAAATAACATCGAATTCTGCTACCATTAGTCCAAAAAAAAAAAAAAAAAAAAGAAGTAACTGAGTAGAATCTAAAAAATGTCAAAGAAAAAAGAAAGAACTCTACTTTCTTTAAATTGCTCAAGAATTAAGCCCATTATAGCACTATCATACTGTTTAAAAAATTATTCTGGTTTTACTGGAATACTAATTCCTCAATTGCAGATCTTTCATATTATTTAATATTTGTTATTTTGAGAACTAAATCTATAGATCATATTGAACAGTTATAGAGCAAAAGGTACAAAAAAACACCAAATAACAGTAATTTCCTTCAAAACTACACTAGAGTAATAAAATCATGTCACATACTACCTTCAGAAACAAAGAAATCTGCTAAATAAAATGCAGTCTTCACAGAATTAGGTGCATGGGAAATGCCTTTTAAGTTATTCCATTCATAAGGTGCTTTCTCTGGATGCCACTGGACAGCATATACTGGATACTTATATCCTATATGAGGAAAACAAATCAGTAATTATTAAGAATGGTTTAACATGTTACTTATAACAAAATTGTATCATGTCCTATGTAAAACATTACTTTATAATTCACCATATTAAACAAACAAAATTCTACACATCCTCTAAGACACAAAGAATTTATGCTGAGTCAATGTGAAAATCTCAATAATACATCTGACTGATTTGTAACCTTTTATAAAAATTTGAAAGTATAATTCACTTTTCCAAGTAATCATAGTAAAGTAAAAAAGTTAGGCCTTGGCAAATATCCAAGTTCAGCAGTCAAGTACACGTTTTTGTGATGTTTTTTGTGGACTGGTCCTGGGGTCTTACACATGTCAAGCACATTCTCTGCCACTAAACTCTTACCCCAGACTCAAGTGCACATTTACTTAGTGACACAACTGTCCTTTATGATGGGACTCTTTTCTCGAGGTACCCGCTTCATAGCATATTTCTATCCCAAAATGACTCATTCATTGGAGAATAAATCATGCCAGCACTTCGGGTGCCCTTTTACATTAGCTAATTTCTATCAGTCTAAATGTATGTTTTTCTAAACCTATGAAATGACTCATGACTGCAGTGTTGATTCTGAGTTTCTAAAAGTTTATAAATTTGTTACTATCGGTAAAACCATTATTTTCAGAGCTCTTAGATATCTATATAGACAAACTGATAATCACTGGAATTTGTTTCAAAAAATAACTTTGCATGGGGATAAAGTAGGTATAAAACAAGAATGGCCGCATATGTGCTGATAGTTGCTGAAGCTGAGAGGCTCGTACATGGGGACCCATATAGTACTTTCTCCACTTTACCTATGCTTGAAAATTCCATAATTTTTTAGAAAGATGGATCAATATGTATAATAGTTAACTTCTGAAAATTTACAAACTCAACTCTTTACATGCACATTTCCTCATTTTAACAGGAAAAAAATCTTTTCTTTTTTTTTTTTTGCTTTGGAATTGTAACTATGACAACCAGAAGAATGTACCTGGAGAACTGAAAAGCATCAGCTGGAAGGAGAGCTAACTACAAGAAAGACTATCACACTCTCACAGCTCACTAGTCCCTTCTACCAGAGAGTATGTCACAAGAAGGAAAACATTTATTCCAGTCTGGTTGGGGTTCAGAAGAAGCTCTGGGCACTGTGCCTCATCTCTATTGCTTTTCTCCTATGATCATGCAAGTTTTTTCTCTCTGGCTGGGACTACACATGAAGGTATCAGCAAGAGATTCTCAGGCTGGGTGAGTAGGGAAGCAACTGCAATCCACAGTTAATTGAAATAGATCTTCTGTGCTCGCTTCCGCAGCACATACACTGAAATTGGAAACACAGATCTTCTGACACACATCTCTGATATGTGAAAGTATTACTGAGGATTAAAAAGTCTTAAGTGATAAACTGATTACAATGAGGAATTATTCTGAGAGATATATACAAATACATATATGTGATACAGATATACAGATACAGATATGTGATTTACTATTTTAGTAAATCACATGAGTAAAAGACCAACAGTTTCCTGACCACTGTAGAAGTCATGCCCTGAGTCACTAATTTGAAACAAAAGTAAGAAGAGCAGAAAGAAAATGTACAAACAACAGAGCATCTCAAGGGCTCCTGTCTTAGAGGTGCCAAAAGTTTCAAGTGATAAAATTTTCCAGTAAGCCTAGAATAATGACAATAGAAATTAGAAGCAACAAGAAGCTGAACCCCTAACTTTCAACTCAACCTTCCTTTTTGCAAAATAATTAGTCGTTTGTTCAATTTCTCTTGAGGTTTCCTCAAACCATGGAAACACAGAGCAGAGTGGCACAGTTACAGTTCTCAGTGAGTTCTCAAGCTAGGGGAAAGAAAGAACTTGAACCAATAGGTGCAATAAGAAACATTCCTAAGAAGCACAAAGCAAGTACAGAGCACTGAAGATGTGGAGAGGGGAAATAATGGCAGAGAAGGCCTTTCAAAGAGTACAGCTGACCTGAGTCTTCCAAGATGGCTGAGAAGGGCATGGGGAAGAATGGAATCTTTTCAGATAAAACAAAAAACAAAAAACAAACAAACAAACATGAGAAGCAGCAGAGAGGTAACACAATCAGCATGGATTGAACCAATCTCACAGGAACACAGGCTAAGGGGAAGGCAGAGAGAATGTGTGAAGTAAACGATCTGGTGAATCTAGACTTTATCCTTTAGTGAAGAGCCACTGAGGAGTTTTGTTCCAGCAAGATGATCACATTGGTATCTCAGAGGGATCACTAGGGACTGACTTGAAGACAGATGTGTGGAATAAGGTTAGGAGGTAACCCAGGCGAAAGGTAGTTAATCCTGCAGCAGGGTGAGATGGACTGGATAGGCAGGAGGAGACGTAAGAAAACTTTGGAAAGTAAAAATTGGCATGAATTTTTCAGACATGGAGAATGAGGACAGGAAGTCAAGGATGCATCTAGGTTTCTCATTCTGGATGATTTGGTGAATTGTGATGTCACTAACCAATGTAAAAAATAAGGAGGGATAACAGGGCTGAAGAGATGATAAACTCACTTCAGATTAGGTTGATCAACCCTTCTCAGAATATCCTGAATCGGTATTATTCCTAAATACTGACATCCCTCAACTAAACTCACCAATGTGCTATGGTTTGGATGTGTGCATCAGAATTCATGTGTCAGAAAGTCTCCAAAGTCCTATTTAATGGAATGCAAAGTGGAGAGTTTGATGAGTAATTCGGATTAGATGAGGATGAAGGTGGGAGCCCCTTATAGCACCAGTGGATTTATAAGAAGAAAAGTAACTTGAGCTAGCATGCTTGCTCTATCCCCCTAGGATGCACTCAACAATGTTAAGATGCAGCAAGAAGGCCCTCACTAGACGTTGATGTGAACAGTGCCATGCTCTTGAATTTCCAGCCCCCAGAGCAGTGATGTAAATAAACCTCCATTCTTTATAAATTATGTCTTCACTTATAGAGATCATATTAAACACAGTATTATGGACAACCTTTGAATAACATGAACTGCTACTTTATTGTAGTTTATTTCACCAATGCCTTGCCCTCTCAGGTAGTTCTAATCAGCCTCAGCATCTCAAAATCAAGATGAAGCATCCACCTGACTTAAAACACATGGAATTCCCTCTGTGCTCCTTTTCTCCCAGTGCTTCGCTATCTGTCTTCTCCATCAAACTATGCACCCAGGAGACTGCACTTCGATTTATAGTTATGCTTTTTTTTTTTATTTTATTTTCTGGAGAGAAAGAGGATAAATTCTGTAAAATGACATCTCTTAGAGCTTTTGGCTAAACCACACAGTGCATTGCATTTGAAGACTTTCTTTGCTACTTTGTTAACTCTGTGTGACCACCTATGCTGCCCAGTACTGGGAAACTTCCTACTCTTCCAGGAGTTTGTTGCTTACACATACAGGTGAGAAATACTCTATGACACATATACCTGAAACAGTATACCCAAGGAGATAAAGGCTGGTATATTCCTACTGAGATATATACATTAAAGATAGATATTATTTAATAGAAAACAGAAAATATCCATAAGTATTGACAAGGTTAATACATACCATATCCACAATCAACCTCTAACATTCAGATTGTTCTAACCCACCAGAAATGATCAGGGTATAGTATGCTTAACTATGCTAGAATTTACTAATATTTGTTCCTGCTTATGCTGATACTCCAACCTGAAAAATATTATTATCTTAAGCTTCATTACTTTTATTGAAAGATAAAACAGGCTAACACAGCACTTTTATTAAGTTATCATAATAGGCTATAATCTTTTCCTTTAATTCTTCTTAGTACGACTCAGAGATCAGAAAGAGATAAGTGGGACCCAGTGGCATGGTTGCCAATTCATATAATAACCAAAGTATTTGTTCTATTTTCCCTGGTTTCTCCTCACTACTTTTCAATCCTCCAACAACTTTCTTTTCTCTAGTCAGTTTTTCAGTTTTTAAAATTTCAAAAACTCATTTGAAAACACTAAAAAATATATACATACATAAGAAATAAAATGAGTCTCTGATTGTCCATCACCCAGACTAAGATAATAAAGCCCCTCAAGTGTCCCTTCCAAACTGCACTCCCTTCCCTTCACACAGTGAAAATGTAGCAAATTAGTCATTACCCGCTTTATTTAGATTTACCACCAAACATCATTGTTTCCTTTTTGCCAAGCTTTGAACATCATATAAATGAAAACATATAAACATATAGTATACATTTCCTTCAGTTTGTTTTCTTTAAGTGAAATTTGTTTTCAGTGTTCACTCAATGATACATGTTAATATATTCTTTATTTTCTCTAAAACCTTTTATAGTTTCCCTTTCCACCAAGGGTTTTTTTTTTATCTACTTTAATTTTTTTAATAAACAAAGAGTGTCTTTGCCACACTATCCCCCTTGCTTTCCAGACTTCTGGCTGGGTGTGTTAGAATTTCTCAGATTCCCACCTTTCTGACAACACATTTTATGTCTCTGGCTACCTGTGATGGATTCTGAATATTTCCTTCCTTCAGATCTACATTCTATCATAGTTCACTAATCTTTTTTTAACTGATCTTCTGGTTAACTGGTCTTCTGAGATTTTTATTTATATTGTTTCCATTTCTAATAACTAAATTTAGTTCTTTTGAAATGTGACTATTGCATGTTATATTTTTGAGAGTTTATTTCTTTTTTTTTTTTTTTGTGGCACCGGGGATCGAGCTCACAACCTCGCGCCTGCCTGACAGGCCCATAAGCCGCTGAGCCAAACTCCCAGCCCCGGTTTTTTGAGGCAGGGTCGCACTGTGTAGCTCAGGCCAGCCTTGCACTCACGACGCTCCGCCTACCTCAGCCTCCCAAGTGCTGGGATTAAAGACGAGAGTTTATTTCTTTAAAACTTAAAATATAGTTACAAAATATACTGTGTCTCATAATTCTAGTATTGAAAGTTCGTGCAGTGCTGATTCTATATCTGTTTCTGCAAGTTATCATAAATGGTATTTTGCTTCCTTGTGTATTAGAGATTTGGGGCCAAGAAATTGCCTAAAGCCTAAAATGAATATCTGAGCTTCCCAACAGAATTAGTTATACTTGGTTCTGCAATATATGTGTATGCACCAGCAGTCTAAGAGAACTTTTTAAACAAAATACTTGACCCAAGATTTGTGCAGTTAGAATAATGGAGGCCACACTGGGAGACCAGCCTGTCATAACGAGAGTTCAACGCTTATTTTATTGACCCCAGCTATCTGACTTCTTTATGTATGTTCAGGATGGCAACCCCCTTGCAGCTCTGTAGTCAGGATTCCAGGTGTAGTCTGAGGTACATAGCCTTTCAGGTCCTGCTCCATTGGGGTATTCTCCATGTAGTGGGTCCTGAGCTTGGTCTCAAGGTCAGCTGATTCAACAAAATGCCAGTTTATATATGCCAGTCAACTCAAGAGTTTGGGGCTTGAATAGCCTTATTTTTTGACACTTCATTAATGAATTTAGAAAGATGTTCTTCTCCATCAGTTTCTGATTTTGTTGGTGTCTGCAGGAGAATCTGCCAAAGCCCTTAATCTGCCCTACACACAGAAGTCATCTGCTTCATTCCTTCATACTCCCCCTCTCAAACTGTCATTCTTTTCTTTTCTTCTTTATCACCCCTTTCCAGAAAACACCAGGAAAACTGATTTGAAACATGGATCAGCATCCCACCTGTCTCCAAAAATGCCCCTCACTTCCATCTTCAGGCCCCAAAATATGACTCTATTCCTAAGCAAAGAGATAGAAAGTCTAAATTAATAAATAAAGTATACAAGTTACAGTGATTCATACCTTCCATTGACGAAATGAACTCAATCGTGCCATCTGTGTTTGTAGTTAATACATTGAAAAAGGTCTTTAACATTTTATTCGTTGTAAAATTCTAGAGTATAAAAATAAAGCAAATTGATTAATTCTGTATTTATTCTAAATACATTAATTTACCTGTTGAACTAATATGATACCTTCACAGAGAGGCTCCACTTATGGAAATTTGCAGTCAGAGGTTCTGTTGCTAATGATTGCAACAAGTCAGGAGGAAAATTTTTGAACATTCTGCTCTTTTTTGCATCTGAAATAATTATGCACACAAAAAAAATTTAAACACAAGAAAAAATAAAATCTTAAGTCACAATACTAGTAGCCAAAAACATGTAATTATTAAGACATAATCAAAATGACTAAATGATAAGCAAAATACAACATTTTTGTGAAAGTATTCCAGAGAAGTATAAAATGTGTTTAACATAAATTCAAATATCCTCCAGACTTAAGAACTTTTCTTCTAGAATTTTAATATGAATAGACAAAATTGTTCTCATGTGAGAATCTGTAGGCCAGCAATAGAATAAGTGGAGAATATTAACTCCAGATTTCCAGACATCTCTGAAAAACAGACAAAATTTTCCAAATGTTTACATACTTGCCTTCCCAAGAAAAGATCTAAAATTTCTAACATTTTCAAAGGTATCTCAGATATAAAAGGTTAAAAAATACCAACAATGTAGAAAAAAACATTAACCAAGCCAAAGAATTTCTGTACAGTAAACAGATCGAAGAAGCAATATATTTTAATGATCAACACTAAAGGTTCTGTAGTCAGGCACACAGACCAAAATACCAACAGAAGATTAAAAAAGTAATATTTCAATGTATTCAAGGCTCTGATGCCAGATGTTCCAAAGTAGAACCCTCATTCTTGCTAATGGCTTCCATGAGAACTCCAGTATCTTGATATTCTGCTTTTTATGGGTTTTGCCACAAGCCATCGAAATATTCTGACTTAAAGCATACACTTCTTATAAGGTTGTTGTAATGATTAAGTGAGATAATGGAAGAAACAACTTTCAGAAATATAAAGCAATATATAGGTTCTATGTATGATTAGTATTACTCTCTTTCCAAAATTCTTATCAGAACATGAACAGTTGATAGGATTCAATCGTAAGGATCCAGAGATAAGTACCTAGTACCCCTAAGAATCAATTCCTACTCACACTGTGTAGTATAATACAGAACGGATTTGATCCTTGTTATTAGAATATTCTAGGCTATAAGAATGTCTTTTTATACTGATGAAGTGATGGAAGTGGACTCTAGACTATTTCAGGATGTGACGGATGATCACACGATTAGAGGATTGAGACTTTGACCAAGCTCCACTTAAGGGATGGGAAGAAGGGTCAGGCACTGAGTTTAGTCATGTGGTGAATGATTCAATCAATCACGCTTTTTCAATGATGCTCCAATAAAAACTCTGGACACTGAAGTTCACTGGCATTCCTGGTTAGTGAGTAAATGTACCACTTCCTTCATTTCTGTGTGTCATTCTAGAGAAACATGAAACATGATGGGTCCTTGGAATTTCAAATTTGTAGTAGATGATAGAAAGAGTAGATGGCCCAGGAATGTGACTTGCAGCTAGCATCTGAAATAAGACAGTCTTGTTGGGGACTGTGCCCTTGAACTTGTGGGATCTATGCTAACTCCAAGTGTTAGGTGCCAGAATTAAATTATAGCACACCCTGTTGAGGATGAAACAAAGTACACAGCCAACTGGAAAGTGTTAACACTGTAACAATAAACACCAACATTTTAAGAGTTGGATTTAAAGTACTTAGCCTACTTGTTGGAAAATATTATCATATTTGACACACCCAAAAGCCTTAAAATAGATAGACTCTTTTGCGATGAGCAAATTGAAACTAAGAGAGGATAAATAACTCCCCAAAGGCGAAGTGAGAAAAGTAGAACTCTAAACCAGGGCCAATTTCAAAGTTCTTAAACACACATAGTCCTAATATCACTAGAAACGATGAGCCAACAAAATTTCAAAGTCCTAGCCAGACAAGATGATGCACACTCGTAATCCCAGCACTTAAGAGGCTGAGGAAAGAGTATTGTGAGTTGAAGTCTAACCTGTGTCACATACAGAGAACTTTGAGAGAGAGGAAGACAAAGAGAGAGTGTGACAGAGAGTGAGCAAGAGAGAGAGAGGCAAAAGAAAAGAGAAAGCAGAAGTAAAGAAAAAAAAGAAAAAGAATTCAAAATTCCTTTGGTTGTCCTCCCAAATGAATATAAGGATGATCACACATATCTTTGGTCTGCATAAATAAGTTTAAAATATTATGAGCATTTTTCTTTACTTTGATACTGCTGCTTATTAATCTTGTTCAGTAAGCATACTTAAAATGTCTGAGAGGCATATTCTCACCTTTAGTAAAGCTCAGTGGCAATCTGATATTCCCAGTATCTGTGTTGGTTAATAAGTTTTTCCCACTGACCAGATAGGAAAGCTCTTCAAATCCAAGGCATGTGCCCCACACAGGAAAATAGTCTCCATCATCAAAACTCTTTGCAGAATAAGAGAAAGAGAAAATTATGTTGATTCAAATTTTTCACAAAAATTACACACATGATTAGCCATTACCACTAGCTCCTGAGTAACAGATGGATTTCTACAAAATTTTCCAGGATGAATAAGTAAAATTCCAATTAATTAATCTGTCTTCAGACTAACCTCCCACATAAGCTAGAAAAAGTGAGCTGTGGAAACACTGTATTCTTCACCCAAAGACTACAAAAGGCCATGGGTTGCTTCACATAGCTATTAAAAGTTTTTAAGCAAGTACCTCAAATGGCAAAAGAAATTATTTAGGGAAATACTAAAAGGAGGGTTGGTAAGATACTAGGACCAGAAAGATTAATTAGAAAATGGCTGTTAATAAGTAAGGAGAGAAATACAATGGTCTCAACTATGGTACCAAGATAGGCCTAACGTGAAATACAGCAAAGGAAAAATCAGAAATGCTGCTTGGTGAATAAAAGTGGCCTCAGACAACTGTGAAACAAGATTAAATGGAATTGAATAAATTGGGAAAAGTAGATTTCAAGGAGATAAAAATCAGTAACATCGAGCTGGTCATGACGGTGCACACCTGTAATCCCAGCTCTTGGGAGGCTGAGGCAGGAGGATCACAGCAAGTTTGAGGCCAGCCTGGACTACATAAGAGTTTATTGCCAGCCTGAAGTACAAAGTGAGACCCTGTCTCAAAAAAACCAAAACAAAACAAAACAAAACAAAAAAATTAAAATACAATAAAATAAAAAATCAGTAACATAGGAAAAATGATGAGTACATAAAAAAGGTAAGAGGGGAAGGTGAAGATACTGTGATTATTAACCACCCAACAGTTCACACCAAGCCTCACTTGTGCAGCACTGTTTGTTTATATACTGACTCTCCTGAGTGCCATCACTCGGGTAGGTAGCATTTCAACCAGTCAATTCTTGGTCTTGTGAGATACACTTATACATCTACTTGTTTTATATTGACTATTTTTTTGCACACAATTTTATTTAGAACATTCTATTTGCCTTTAACATTTATTTCTAGCGAAATTAATAACTTCTGGTTATTTCCTTTTAATAACTTGTGTTTATTTGTGAAAAGTGACCTATAATTTTGTGCTATAATTTATAAAATCTCTTACCATAAGTACCTTAGATAAAATTTTTATATTTCTCCAGAACTCAGTGATAATCTTTTGCAACACAAAACAGACACATTTAGGACACCAAGACGGACAAGGAATTTAGATTAGGTCTAATAGACCAAATAATTGAAAAATATAAGCTAGTGAAACAGCAACCAGGATGTCCATCATCTATGCCTTCACCATTGTGTTGAAAGGGCAGACATTTTTTTGAAATTATAAACTCAGAAACAAAAGGGCAACATGACAGAACAAAGTATATTATTCAAAGAAAGACAATAACGTAAAAAAGAATTTGGAAAGTGACTAGAGACTACAGTCCAGACTGCAATATTGCACTGTGTACTGAACATTTTAAGATATACCACAAGCAGAACAACTATTGAATAAATTTGATAAAATTCTTTTTACATTTCCTGTTACAGTATCTTAGAAGAATTGACAAAAAATATGCAATTTTTGCTCATCCTGTTTTTAAATAACTGGACTGGGAGGTAATTAAGCCACATACTGATGTGCTCATATCAAGATGCCTAAAAGTAATGAAACACACACAATTTGGGCAGCAGCGGCCACTGCTGGAGAACAGGTGCTTTATAGGTTAAGGGAATGAAATGAGAATAACTATAAAGGAAACATTACCATATGCTTAAAAAAAGAGAATCATTCTCACAGAAACTAACAAAACTCCCCTGGAATGATAGGAAATTACTGCTGTATGTACCTGTTTGGCCAACTCGTAAAATATTTTAGAGATGTTGGCATAATTTGACGTCAAAATATTAGAGCCTCCTCCAGGTAAAAGGATCCTGAAACACCAAAATAAGATGAATTTTACCCATGTATACAAACAAAAAGAATCATCTTTTCACTTTAAAGAATTTTTCCTTAATATATTAAGGATCATTAAAGAAAATTAGAAAACTAAATAAAATAATAGTAAAATTTACAATCTTAGCCATTGACTACAGAAACTACTGTGGTTAATAACTTTAGTATATGTTCTTTTAAAACTTTGATAACAAGATTATCAGTGTGAGCAAATTAGATGTAAATAAATGATGAAGAGGCAGGAGAGTGTCCAAAGCTAGAAAGTTAGAAATCAAATGGTAACAAATTTCAGGTGTAGCTAGTTTTACTTTATTGTGCTTTTTTGTTTTCTTTAGTACTAAGGACTGAACCTAGGACCCTGGATACGCTAGGCAAGTGCTCAACCATTAAGCTGTGTTCCCAGTCCTATTTTACAATTTTATTGTATTTAGAGATAGAGTCACACTAAATTGTCCAGACGAGCCCTGGATGTTGCTTTGGCTTCCCAAGTGGCTGAGATTACAGGTATGCCCCACCACTGCCCAGCCACTTGCAGTTAGATTTAAATTAAGATGATCAAATATATCAAATCACCTGCAGGTGCATAATTGTGAGTTTTAACTCTGAAATAGCTTTTAACTGTAAAGAATAAACTAAACATTAAAATGTATTCAGACTAGACTTAAATATCTACAAGTATTTTCTTCTTAATCATCATCCTGAGATGGCTTCAGAAATAAGCACACTTAGAAAATCTTTAAAAAGAACACAATTACTCTTACAGAAAAAGTGCAAAAAAGTGTTACATTTAATTTTATTTTACTCTATTCATAAAGATGAAATACAGAAAAATATTTACCATGTTTTTGTGCCAGCTTTTTAAATTAACTTTAAATTATTTCTAACAGGTCATGACATAAACTAAGGATATCTAAAAAAGGTTTGACCTCCTTGGCCAACAAAAGTTGAACTAAACATATTACATTTTTAAAAATGTTTAAATAGGTACTTGAGATATGCACAATACTTCTGAAATTGTTGCTTATTCAAGAAATACATTCTGCTTCTTCTATGAGTAAGCCATGGTACTAGCCTGATACAAAGATGAGCAGCTTTTAGGATCACTCTAGTATAAAACATTTAACACCTATGAGAAAGACATTTGTCATAAACCCATGAAGAAAAGCCTACAATTAAAAGTGACTTAATCAAGATTCATGAGTAATTCTCTCTTTAAATTAAACCAGTATTTAAAACATTGCTTCTGTCATCAAAAGACTCAAAGACATATTAAATGAAACATACATACTCATGTTTATAGCAGCATGACTTGTAAGAGCTAAATCTTGGAAGTGGCCTATATGTGTATCAACAGATGAAAGGATAAAGAAAATGTAATCATGCACAGTGGAGTACTATTTTGCCATAAAGAAAAATGTAAGTTGCTCATAGGAAAAATGGATGCACCTTGAGACCATAATAGTAAATGAAGTAAATCAGACACAAAGTTTAAATATCTCATGGTTTTGCTTATATATGGAGCCCAAAAAATAAATACAAAGCAAAATAAAAGAAGGAAAACAAGGAGATAGAACTTTTTGCAAATCTGAGGGGGATAAAGATAGAGGGGGAAGGATAGGGAAGAGGATATAAACGAATTAAAATGTGTTTGCTACACACACCAACCTCCCCATGATTAGTGTAATCATTAGGTACTGCAAACATGTACTTTTAAAAATCAGCAAAATGTTACCTCTGATCAAATTTGGTTTACCTAACCCAAAGTTCTTTCATACAGTGAAATCTGAATGTCTCTCACAGATGACAAATTCCTTTAAACCAGAGCTCTGTCTTTTCATCTCTAAATTCCCCCACAAAACAGTATAGTATAGTAACAGGAGGTCACTGAAGGTGTTTCTGAAGTTGCATTAGACTACTGACCATTTTTTCTACATTCAGAAATAGTACATGATGGCTCCTGGTTTCCCCATTTCAGAGCCCAGCTTTCAATGCCTATGCTACAGAGAAAGTGTAGGCCAAAGGGAGCAACAACTGGTGTCGATACAGGAAATGGGAAAAATCTAAAAAGAATTCCCTTGTCAAGTGAAAACCATTGTTACTTTTCATGAAGACTCAAGTGCATTTGGACAAGCTGGCTACCAAAACTATTCCTATTGTAAAATTACCACTGCAGATACTTTTCCAAATAGAAATGTATCTTGGGAGAGGGAAGGAAGAGATGAATTATTCCAAAAGCACATTTGGGAGGTTCTTCCATTATATCCTGGTCTGTATTTATTTTTGTCCTTGTTAAAGTACTTTGCACACACCAGGCATTGTAAATGTTTTACTAAATTGAACTGACTTTAAATATTTACTAAACTAAAGTAAACTGAAGACAAATAACTTTGAAATATGCTTTAAAAAGAAATGCAACATGTGAACATTTTTTTCAAGCTATAAATGTCTTTTTTAAAAAGCTTTACAGTTAAAAAAAAAAAAAAACTTTCCCACTGCATTTCCAATGAGAAGCAACTATTGCTAAAATTTATCATATTGATTTGGTAGAAATATGCTATGCTTATCTATTCACCCCTAACTTAAAATAGAAGGCAAATACAAGTATACTCTATGTACCATAGCACACCTTGCTTTTTTCACAAAATAATATTGTTCACATGACATTCATGATGCAACGCAGCATCTATCTATAACTTATTTTTAACTCCTGCACAGTATTCTATAAAATGTATATAGTCTGCTTCATTTTTTTTCTTTTTTATTCTTTTTTTCTTTTTTTTTTTTTTTTTTTTTTTTTTTTTTTTTTTTTTTTTTTGGCTTGTTTGTTTGTTCATTTGTTTTTGAGACAGAGTCTCACTGTGTATTCCAGACTAGTCTTGAATTCACTATGGCCTCATACTCATGGCAATTCTCCTGCCTCAGCCTCTCAAGTGCTGAGATTACAGGCATGTGCCACTATGCCCCACTCTAATCTGTTTCATTTTACCAATTTCCACCTGACAGAGCACTAAGTAACTTTCTAAGTTGGATGTCTCTTCAGACAGTACTATGAAGCTTATAATTGGGCCTAACTCTATATACAAGGATGATGATGATGTGTGTGTGTGTGTGTGCGCACGCACGTGTGTCACTGGAGATTAAACCCAGGCCTTCACACTGAGGTACAGGCCAGTCCTTTTTATTTATTTTGAGACAGAGTCTTGCTAAGCTACACAGGCTGGGCTTGAACCTGCAATCCTCCTCCCTTAGCCTCCCAGAGTGCTGAGATTACAGGTATGCACCATCACACCTGGCTTAGAGAGTAATCTATTTGTAAAATAAAATTCCCCTTTAAGATCCTGGATCAAAAGTATATATATTTCTACTTTTAACAGATACTGGAAAACCACCCCTAAAAAGACTACATAATTTGTACTCATACTAATAAAGCATATTTGTTTCCTCATATCCTCACTATAGAATATTTGCAGGTTTTCTGATCTCTGCCAACCTGTGATAGTGAAAATGCTTTTTCATTGCAATAATGAAGTTTTCCTCCTTAAGTTAGGAGCAATGTACAATATTTTTCACATGTTTGAAAGCCCATTTCTGTGAGCTAACCAATCAAATCTTTTGTAAAGCTACAGAAATAAAATACATTTTTTGTGAGTTCTATTCAAATTACTTATGAAACATAACCAATCAATATCCATAAACATCCTTAGACAAGCAATATACCCTGCCAACCAAAGTGGTTTCAAAATACGTAAGCAAATATTAAAGAAACAAAGATTATGTTACACGTGTAAAAAAAAAAAAAACTATGTATCTACTATGTAACAATTATGTATTTCCTAACTTGTCTTCTATTTTCTGCAAAACCTTTGTTTCTCCCAGCAAAATATTTCCTATAAAAGAACTCAAAAAACCTGTCATACCCCACTAGACAGTTATGTGGAAACATATATAATATTTATATTTTTACAAAAGCAAATAAATATGTAGACATTGATATACTGTGTGTCAAAACAATTCACATACACATTGTATTAAGTCAACCTACCCATTGATAGATTTGAAAAGTTCTTCATACTCCGTATATGTAAGATTAAGCCTGAAAACAATAAAAACAGTTTATAAACATTAATTTCTGAAACCTAAGATAAAAAGTAACCTCCAAATAAAATAACCACATTAATTTATTAAAGTCAGATGAAAAAATAATTCTTAAATATGAGACACTATTACCTCTCTACCTTTCTAGAGGTGTTTTTTTCAAACTAAATGAAATTTATATAATTGTATCTTTGCTTTGTTAATCAGACAGGTCAGTGTGTTTTTCTGTGGTCTAATGAAATTTAACACTATTGTGTATGTATTAATATGTAAAACATAAAAGACCACAAGAACTAAGTACCAGTTAATTTCTGGTAGCTTAGAACTATTTTTAAAATCTAAGAATTCAGTAGTTTTATGTACAGACTATAAAACAAGCTTATTATCACGCTTAACTGCAGGCAGCCCTGGAAGATAAAAACAATACAAATAAATGCCAAATTCCTACTTCATCGCATCCCCACCAACCAGCTGCCATAATCTGGGGACTACTGTGTATTCAAAAGTCACAACAGTTCAAATTTAAGAACAGACTACAGATAGATCACTGCAAAATAGCCTAATTATTGAGCCCTTCATCAAATAACCCTTGAAAACTGCCTAATAGTATCCATGATACTGATGATTTTATCTTCTTTTCCATAGAAAATCTGATGGGATTAATCCATGAAAATTGATGACAACTTTCCGAAAGTTTAGTTAAAAGTAAAATCAAAGGAAGAGAAAATGTGGTTGTCAGATCCTTGGAAGAGCTCTTGTACATTGAGCCGTCTTCTATTTCTGTAAGACAGTAACATGGCACATTCCCTCTCAATACCCTAAAAAAAAATATTTACAATCACACCAACTATAGCCCATTTATGCTCCAGGGAAAAGACTGAGGCAGCATCAGAATACCTCTCCCATTATCAAACTGACATCTATGATGTCTAGAATTTGGTTGGGCTCTGCCAGCAAATCTCCTTTAAATCCAAATAACCTTGAAAGTCCAGTACTCCTGTTGGGAAGTTTCTAGTAAATCTCGTCAACAAAGCAATGGGTGACAATGCAGTGGTGGTGATCACTATCTTAAATGCAGAATAAGTTGGCAGGTAGTCTTCTTCTTTTGGGAGGGGATAGGGAGGCAAAATGCACGTCCACATATATTGCATTAGATGAGGATTCTGGGAGATTCTAAAATACATTAATTTGATCTGACAATACACTGTAAGTATTTATAAGATTTTGTTAGCTATTTCCAAATGAAAATGAGATATATTCCACTTCTTCCAAATGAAAATATGAGATTAATCACTATATTCCTTTATTGTATTTAAATAAATTATATTATTATTTTTCATTTTGGAAAAATGATACAGGTAGCAGAAAAACCCAGGGCTCACCCCAGGTTGCCAGAGATTCCCTCACGGCCTTAGTTGTATCCAGCTAGATTTCAATATGTAGCTGTCTCCATCCTGGAAAACAGACGGTCACACCTCTCATCACCATACCACACCGTCAACACTTCACAAGGTGAACCTCAGGATCTAATCTTTGCCAAGTCTAGGTCTACACACTCCAGGGGCAGGTTAAGGATTTCAATGGAGTTAGGATATTTAAAAAAAAAAGAAAGAAAGAAGAAAAAAAAAAGAAAAACCTTCAAATTCAATTAGTTCTAACACAATTTCTTTTTAAAAAATAAAAATAAGAATAATAGAGTTTGGTGGTACATGCCTATAAGCCCAGCACTCTGGGAGGCCAAGGCAGGGAGACTGTAAATTCAAGCCCAGTCTCGGTGATTTAATGAGATTCTGACACACACACACACAAACACCAAAAAAAAAAAAGGCCTGTACTATAGCTCTGTGTAAAGTTCCTGGGTTTCATGGGGAGAGGGGTAGTATCTTTTCTTTGGAGATACAGATCAAAAAACCGGAGCAGTATAGTCTCCTAACTTGACTAGGTCAGCGGAAGTTTGGGCATAGGCCAGGGAACCAGGTCTAATAATCACATTAAACTTAATCTTTTTTTTTTTTTCCAGTACTATGGATTGAACATAGGGTCTTTCAAGTGCTAAGCAAGCACTCTACCACTGAGGTACATAAACATGAATTATTTTATTTTTACTGGGCCATCCTCCCATAAAAATAATGTTACTTCTTTAAAACTACAATATCTATAAATTATGCTGAAGTAACACTACTACATTAGTTATTTATAAACTTTTAAATAAGAGTATGAAGATATTTTTAATGGTCATTTTCTAAAAATTCTCTTTCATTTCTTAAGTGTTCTCTTATTCTAATACGAAATACAGCTAGTTAGGTCATTGATTCTGTTACTCCATTATTCTATGAGGACCATCATTTCTACTATAAGAGAAACTATAATTTTATTTTCTGTGCTAATATATATAACATACTCTAGTAACATGCTAGGTATACATAGCTTCATACATTAATTCAATGACAGACTACAAATACTAAGTTTGTGTGGTAAAAATCATAAGCAATATTACATTTAAGTGATACAGGAAACATATTTAAATGATATAGAAAATATTAATTTTAGAGAGAAAACAGCAATGTTTATAGACAATGAAAAAAACACTGAACCTTACCTTATTGGTACAACTCTTGCACCAGCAGACTCGAGATATTTCACATATGATGCAGCGATATAGTAGTTTCCAAACTTTCTCAATTTTTGATTACTGGTTGCTTGCATTATTATCCCTACATTTTAAAAAACAGTTTGAGTTTCAAGAAAATTCCGTTATTTATTGCTCAGAAACTGAAACACATCACAGTAAAAACATCATTCTTTCAATTCACAGAATTAAATAGAAAGTGTTTCCTCAAGTCCACCTACAGACTTTGGGAAAGGAGTACTACAAGCCGATTGGACTTTCAGGCAGCCTCTCTCTCACAAGGTCAGGGAAGCCAAAGGAGCTCTCAAAGTAGGTTTAAAGCAGCACCAGCTTTTCTCAACCTTAGACCTAGAGTTCATTTCAGAGCGCAGACCCCTAAATCAACAATGTGGCTACTCTCTTCCCACAAAACTCAAAGATACAACTGTTTCCCTGTAAACAAAACAAAACAGTAGAAATATCTTCCATCAACATCTCCCCAATATCACCTTAACTGAAGAAACCAAAATTTTGCCCACCTCATCCCAGATTATTAAAAGACTCCTATCCTTTCTTGAGGAACCTTTAACTCCAATTTGTTTCCCAAATGGAAGTAAAGCTGATCATATCACTACTCCTTCATTCATTCAATATTGTTGAATCATACTACATGCCAAGCACTGAACTAGGTTTTGGGAACACATGAATGAGGAAAACTTTAAAAAACCCCTGTTCTGAAGGCTATAATTATAGCCTGTGGGGGACAGAGAAGAGGGAGGGCAAACAACACAAATGAAAAGGTACAATACACAGCAGGATGACTGCTAGTAAGTGTTAAAGAGAATAAGTAAAGCAAAACAATAGTGTCTCATTTATAATCTCTTCAACTGTGTGGCCAATTGTAGCGGAAAATGTCCTCTGAACACCACCCAAAGTAACTCCGTCTTGTGGTGCATCCCTCCTGGTCTAGCTGTTCAATGGCCCTAATAAATTCAGTTACCCACCATGCTGGACTTGAGTTGTTCTTTGCTCTGTTGACCCCTCTGTTTGGAGGCAGACATTTATTTTATAGTCTCTCCAGGAAATATAAGCAACATGTGGCTCGCAAAAGGGGACCAGACAGATTAAAAAAAAATGAGTCAGGGAAAAACATCCTTGGGAAACTTCCCAGGGTGGCTATCTTCCTCCATGCAGTAAGAGGTGATGTGTCCCCTAGATGAATATGATTATCTGTGTGAGTATGGGGAGACCCCCAAAATACCTAATGGGCTAGAGATACATACTGTAATCCATAAAGGCACTCCACATGGGATGAGAGTGTGGGAGAGTTGTAGCTGTTGTGCTATGCTTCCTCCCATGGGTGATAAGACATGCTACTATGACAGAGTTGCTGCCCAGGGGAAGATCCTAGGGTGGCTGTTCTCCTCCATGTAGTATGGGGAGACATGCCTCCCACATAAGTACGGTCTGCTTCGTGTGCATGAGGATGCCCTGAAAAAGTCTAAAGGACTAGAGAATATTCTGCAATCCTCAAAGGCAATCTATACAGGACAGTACTATAGGAAAGTTGTATCCACTGTGGTGTGGCCACTCTTATGGGCAGTAAGATATGCTACTGAAGCTGACAAATCTGCCAAGGGAGCGATCCTGGGACAGCCATCTAGTTCCACGTGAGGAGGAGTGATGACTACTCAGGGAATTTGGAACCAAATTGTGATGCCCTAAAGTGTCCCAAAGATTGGGGTAAATAATTGTCATTTCCTAACGAGCAATATGAATAATCACAGTAGCCTTTAGGTAGTTCATCCTCATGGCAGCAACAGTAGCAGAGGCTAAGACCCACACAAGTACAAGAGGAAGGGAATGTGCACAAATCTGTTCGTACGCCAGTTGGGGGTAAACACAAGTGGAAAAGTGGAGATGGTGAAGGGCCTGGGTCACTGGACTGAGCTCAACCTGTAATTCAAATCCAAGCTGGTAAGGGATACAGATCAGGCTGCACAGTTGGATGTAAGGTGGAAGAAACAGCTCTCAGGCCACCTGCAACCTGAACTAGGTCTAAGCCTGAGGTTGGTTCCAGTCTCAAGATGCAAAGAGAGGAGGACCAAGTCCTCTCAGAAACCTGTGAAGAGTTAACAAGAGTCCATTGAGGCACATCTTGGCTAATTAGTACATTCACTTTTGGATTCCAATTTGAGTTGATATTTTTGTCTAATTAGCATGCATAAAATATTTCCTGTGAATAGCTTTGGAGTTCTTAAATTGCAATTACAGGGTAACTTTCTCTTCTTTTGCTTTCCATTTAGGATAATTGCTTCATTCAAGGTCATATAACCCTAAGCATGAAAACCTAATTGGAACATAAACATCTGTGAGTTAACTCTTAGACCAAAGAATGAAGAAAAAATAAATTAATTAATTTAAAAAGTATCAGGAACACTTTGAAATCCAAGCAGCCACAGGGTTTTGTTTTGGTTTGGTTTTGGTTTTTTTCATCCTCAAAAGGGAACCAATAAGTACCATAAAAGGGGAGATGCTAATTTTTTTTTTTTAAAGAGGGCAATGAGTTTGGTGATCTAACAGTAGAGGTGTAGAAAACTATATTTACATTAGGGGTGGTCAACTAACCAGGAAATACACTGTTTATATCTCCCACTTGCAAGACAACATAGTAGAGGAAGACACTACACTGGGGTACACCTTATACAACACAATGGAAAATCTTTGCCTGAGGCAATGGGCTATAAAGGTATTGATACAGGGCTGGGCAAAATGGGAGCCAATAAAACTGTTTGCCTCACACAGTGTAGTTAATAATAAAAAGGATAGACTAACTTAGGAACATAAATAGACTGTCTTGCCCAGTCCACAGTACTTAAGAGCAGTTTGGTATGGCTGGTTTAAGAAAAAAAAGCCAGATGGCTCATGGAGAATGACTGTAGATTACTGATAGACAATATGTACCCTCAGCCATAATGCTACGCAGTGCTGTTTGGAATATTGCTAATGCTTTCTTTAGTAACCCCTTAGCTGCTGGACTAGTTTACATTCACCTGGAATGAACAGCAATGGACCTTTTAAATGCTCCTTCATGGCGACTTGAACAGCACCACCATCTGTCATGGGATAGCAACCCATGACCTTGACTTATTATTCTGCCCACACATTACGAAAATGTTTCATTATACAGATGACATCATGCTAACTTCTCTGTGTCTTACAGACAAGTATACCTGAAAAAGTGGACATGGGAGGGTAATCACAAGGTGTAAGGGCCAGGTAACACCATAAAGTTTAGACAGTTTCATGGTAGGGTAAGACATGCATGAACCTGAGAAGGTCACTGAGAAAATTCTACAACAGTCATTACCAATAAATACAAAGCAATTATAAGTGTACTTAGAACTCTTGGGGCATTAGTTTATTTTCACACCCTACCTTGCTCAAGTTGCCTGCCCTTTTCATAACTTGCTAAAAAAGATCTCGTAAAATGGTGACAATGGGGTTCAAGAGACTTTTGAGCAAGCTATTCCTGGAGCAGGGCAAACAGTTGTGTGTTCCAGTACTGCAATGCCTATTTGTTCTAGAGGTTTCTAGGAACCATGAGTGCTACGCAGGTAGACAGAAACAGTCTAAACAATTCTAATATGGTTCTGGTCCCACTCATGGAAAAGGATAAGAGCCTAGAACACAGCACTTCAACAACAATTGTTGACTGTTTATAAAGCTGTGCACTAGGTGGAACCCATCACTGGATCTGCTTCAGTGACAGTAAAAAGAAAATATTCAATAAAGGACTTTCGGCCAATGTAGGACTTTCAGCCAATCCCAAAATCAGACTGCAAAAGTGGCATGCATACTTGCAGCAGTACAGAGTTCTATTTGCCAGCCCTGTGACAAATACCATATAGGCCATACTGGGGCCAGTGTCCTTCCAAACTTCTAAATCATCCCCAGTAATTGAACCAATAGCTAAGCCAGATAAGGTACTGGATAGTGAGATAGGAGTCTACAGCATGACAAACTGGGAAAGTTGGCATGACCTGTTAATTGCAAAGTGCCAGTACGCACGTCAAGAAAGTTCCCAAAGCCCTGCATGTGGAAGCAATCAAAGTGCTGTCTTCAATTTTTCTCACAAGAACTGGACCAGGTTTTTGATAGGACAACCTAGACCTGACACCAGTCCGAGGAGTGAGAGGTACAAAAGTCATCATTGAGCACTAGATCACTGTGTTCTCTCTTGCCCGGTTGGTCTGCTCTTGCCCTGTAGAGTGTGCTTATTTTCCTACTTTTAGTTGGCTCAAACTTGCTCTGCAGACCATGTTTCTTTTCTTACCTTTAATAAACATAAAACACTACCTTTTGTGCTCATCTTGACCAATTCTTTGCTGAGGGGTGAAAGAACCTAGAAACCACCTCTAGGAGACTTCAGCACCCCAAAACCCAGTAATAGAGGAACACTGCCTATTCCTGAAGATGTTTGGTACACAAATGGCACTAGTTGGGCACAAAGCAGGACTGGATGGCAGTAGTAATGCAGATAAATATAAATACCATCTAGCTAGAGAGTGGATAAACGAAAAAACAGGCTAAGAGCAGTATGGATGCTGATGATTCAAGAGAAATGGCCACTATCTGTACAGACAGTTGGGCAGTCCTTAAAGGACTGACTCTAGGACTAACAGGTGCTTGGCAGGACATTCTAGGGATAAAAGATATGGAAGGAGATGTATGAAAGTATACAAAGTGAATCAGAATCACTAACCATCTTCCAGGTAGCTGCCCAGCAGTCTGCTAAGTATCCTGGGAAATCAGCAGGATAGCAGAGTTACAGCTTGTGTCTCAATGTCCCCCCAAAGCCTCATGCAATCATAGGTGAGGCTTTTTCAGAGGTAGCTGGATCTACAGTTCAATGCTGGTTCAATGTTAGGCTCAAGGGCACTAGAATTAAGGGTGAGAGTGCAACCTATCATAATTACCCTGAATAAGATATAAGGGATAGAAAGAACTGTGGTCATTCCTCTTGCTTGCTTTACTATCTTCTGCCTGCCACAAATTGTTTCTCCTCTGGAATGCCTGTCTGCCGTGCCACCCTGTCTTGGAGTCAGTGGATTATGGACTGAAACTGCTACAAACTGTGAGCTAAATAAACCTTTCCCCCTTTAACCTTAGGTATTCTGTTGAGTATTTTGTCCCAGCAATGAGAGAAAAGTAACTGAGGCAAGTACCCTCACAAAGGTTTGAGCTACAGTACTTGTCACCGGACACCTGCAGAAGTCCCTCATCAAATGTATGCAAAGTCTGGGTGCATCAGGGCCAGCATGGGCTGGAGAATAGCAAAGGCTGCAGGCCTTGATATGCTGTATAGGCATGTGAGGTTTGCTCTTGGCTACAGCCTCAAAGGATGAATGCATTAGCTGAACAGGTATACAAGTCAATCAGCTGACATGCACAAGTCACTAACTTATATGCACAAGTCAACATGTCCAATATGTGGTTGGCAGGTGGAATACATTGGGTCCATCCCTGTAAGTAAAGACTGTAAATAAGCACTCACATCTGTGAATACTGACACAGTCCTCCTGGAAACATCCACTTTGAAATGGGCCACAAGGGGCAACTAATTAGAAGCTTTACTCAGCTCAGTGTTATGCTCAGGTGCCCGTGGAGCATTGACAGTGACAGGGAAATCCATTTCACAACACAGTCATGCAAAATTGAGCTAAGGAAAATCAAGGACAATGATACTTTCACCAGCCTTAAAAGAGCTAGTTTAATTTTAAAAAACAAGATGTGTTAAGGTAATAGTTAAGTTTAAATAAAGGTACCCAACCTGGGTGGAAAAAGAAGTACTTCCAGAAACCATAAACTGAGGCTAAACTGGAACTATCCTCCCCACTGGCTAATACTCCTGGAGTCAAAGGGTACTATGTGTAGGCTGCCTGAGAACTGTCACCAGAAGTCCTGCTCAGCTATGGTAGTCAGATGCAGTGATGATGAACCTTTTAAAGATCAAGTGCTCAAACTGCAATCCAAAACCCATTTAATTACCACAAAGTGCCAACACTGCTACTAAACCTGAATAACCAGTGCTCAGTTGCTGAGGTGACTTGGCTCACGTTGCGACAGAGGGGGCTGCGTGCACCCGCTGCAGCATGCGCTCCATAGGTTCACTGCCACTGTCACACGATATGCTACATGCCAGGCAGGATGTGGCTAACAGTGCCATAGTGGCATGACTGGTCTGGGCGCAACCAACCACTTACCGATGAAACCTTAAATCTGTTACAAAGGAGCAGACTTACGTGTTGTATTGCAAGCCAGGACAAAGACCTTGTTGTTGGGGAAGTCAAAGGCCCCAAGGGAAAAGCCACTGTTATTGTTCTGTCAAGTACATACAATGTGCCAGTAAAACTGCTATCTAAACATTTATATCTATACTCAAAGATAGCTGCTATTCTGCCCACAGTCAGAGTTCTTCCAGTGAACAGTGACCACAGGTGGAAACTCACAGTAAATCCACCAACTGGATATGTGGTGAACTTTTCTCCAGTAAAGCAAGTGTGCCCTGAAATGTACTACCCTTTTCTGCCTATAAATGGAGTAACTTCATGGGAACCCTTGAACCAAGATGGAGCCTTACATACTTCGCTGGGGACATACACTCTCAAATGTGTCATTCTAGAAGTGAACACCTATTGCTACAGTCTATATTGCTCCTGGGACTTTGACTGAGTGCTCAGCTCTCAGTCAAAGGAGACAAAATCTCTTCCAAGGTTCATGGAACACTGTGTGTGCAGGTGTATTTTAAGAGTTGGAGAAAGGGTGAAATGGAGGGAAAATTGTACCCCTCCATCCTAACCAAAGTAACTATTTCGTGGCGCACCCCTCCTGGTCTAGCTGTTCACTTGACCCCCATTCACACCCCTCACAATGCCAGATGCAAAGGCTACATGACAGACTGCAACATAACAAGGTCATTCATCACTGTGGCTAGACAGTGCTTACTGAGACTGGCAGAATTTCCTGATAAGGATGAATTGAGAGTGGGGCGTACACAACTTTTCCCAAGAACCCTTCTTGCTCTTGATTCTGCTTTTGTTGTTTTAATCAGTGTCCTACAAAACCAACAGCCTAGCACAGCAAGGTGGGCAAATTTGGTACTGCCATAACCTACAAGTCATCCACTGCTCATAAGTAATGCCCTAAGTTGGACTTGTCCAAATAGTTCTTTGGTCTGTCAGCTCCTTTCAGTTCATAGGCAGATGTTTCTTTTACCCCTGTCCAGGAAATTTATGCAACACTAAGTAAGCCCTCTATGAAAGGCTACAAGATGGCATTTGAGGCACAACTTCAGGAGGGAGTAAGCCACATGCAGATTTCTGGGAGACCAGCAATCCAGGATGAGGGAAATGCAAATGCAAAATTCATGAGTAATCCGTCATACTTTAAGAAACTCACTTGACAAGAGCCATGTGAGGAAGGCAAAAAGCAATAGGAAAAGATACAGATCAGCAGATCACCACCTTGCTTAACAACTCAGCGGTTTCCTGAATTTTAATAAACTTTGTAAAACCTTCTCTGCACCCACCCACCTCTCTGGCTTCCTCTTACCAATGAAATCCCAGGCAGGTCTAGCATAGGGCTGGCATCCAGTGTATATCAAAATATGTCATGAATGTGTGAAGCTCCAGGTTCAATCAGCAGAACAACAAAACAAGTCTGCCAAATGAGCACCTGTCTTTATTTCACTGGTGTGCTTTTAGCATTTCCATATAGGCCACCTGAAAGGAAGAGCTTGTCATCTGTATTAATCACATCTGAACTTTCAGTTTCTTATAACAACTGGCATGTACCAAGTACTCAGTTAACACAAGCCAAATGTCAAAAAATATGTCCAGTAAGCAATTTTTCTCTTTGCCCATAGGTAAGATCATTTTCACTAAGGAAAATGAAATTACTGTTGGAAAGAAGAATTGGAGAAGAATGTCATAAGAAACGGAGTAGTACAGGGCAGACAGAAGAGGTAGCATAAAGGAGTGTGGAGGGCATCATGGGACCAAAAGGTGCAGGAAAAGCAAAAGTACATTAAATTGCACCTTTCCCTCTACTCCGCACCAACACAGTTCTATAATTACTTTTTCCATTCCTGGCAAAATGCTCAGGCTATACTCCCCATCCATCAACATCTGGCTAAATTCTATACATACTTCCACTTTTGCAGTTTCCTTGCCTTTGATTGCTACACACTTCCTACAGTAACGCTTTCATACACTGATGCTTGGCCAACTATTTTATCTCAATTGATTAGGGTGACCAAAATCAGAGTCCCCTTCTGTATACTGGGCTTAGGAGTGCCCCAATTACAAGAAAAGGAAATAAATATATCTTCTTTCCTTTTTCCCCCTCCTTGGATACATAAATTGCAATTCAGTACATATAACTGCATGATTCTCCTTGAAGAACCTAAGCATCATTGTTAATACCTATGGAATTAAGACATTCTAGGTTCCAAAATTAGTGTGCAACCCATTTGAAAACTGGGTACAACCCATACATATGAAAAACAGTCATCTAGTTTCTGTTTGGTTACAGAATACAGTGTTCAATTTCATGAGGGGAAAAAAATAGTATGAATGGAATAATCCTGAGATAAAACCAAGACTGTCCGCATAGAAATTTACTGACGCAAATTTCAATCCCAGGATTATTTTTTCTAGGTAGCTTTCCAGGCTCTGTCTTAAGTGTCTTTGTGTTAATACAAACTGATTTTATACTCTTTTCAAAACATAAATGTGATAAAAAAACAAAAAAAAATCACGTTTCACTCTAACATTAAACAGAGTTGATATAGCTATACTAGCCACTGCTGGTGCTGTAGGCGACAATGTCCAAAATACAGTACACTTTAATTTCTTGATTATCTAATTTTTATGTATAATGCATTGTATCTTAATACACCCTCAACAAAGGAATGCGATGTAAATACATATATGGATTTATGTAAACTAGTAGAAACTTCTAGTTACGTGACAAAATGTTTTTTTCTTTCGGTGGAAATGCCTAGCTATGTACAGAAAAGAAAATCAGCGTTAAGTCTTCACAGTGCACCCTCCTTCCTTCCAACTCTCAGAGCCAGGGAATAAAGAGTCTCAAGAAAACCACAGAGATCGTGATCCAAAAGGTATCTGCTACGGTCCTCATCTGTGCTGGAAATGAAAGCCCATAACCCTGTATGTGGGGCCCACGGTCCTCAGACGTCCAGCGATAACCCCCCAGCTGTCCACACAGCTGCGGCCCCTCACGGCCTTCTTACCAATGATGGGTTTCTCGGTGGCTAGTTTGTCCCTCACCGCCTTCTCACCAATGATGGGTTTCTCGGTGGCTGGTTTGCGGAGTCTGGGCAGCTCAAGGCTCGGCGCCCCACAGATGAGCAGGCTCAGCACACACAGCAGTCTGCCTAGACTTGCCATCTCGCCAGCCTTCTCCCGCCGTGGTTCAAAGGTACTGCGACTGGGCAGCTGTCTCCGAAGACCAGGTGACTTCCGGTCTCTGAGTCTCGGGGGCGGGGCGGGGGCAGCGCTACTCCGAGCGGACCAATGGGAAACGCAGTCCCAGCTCAGGGGCGGGGCGGGGCCTCCAGGAAAAGCGCAGGCACTGAGCCTCATCGCCCCGCCCACGCTCTCCTGCCGCCGCTCTCCTGCCGCCGCTCTCCCAGGCCCAGTCGGCTTCTGAGCTGACGCCCCTGGTGTCTAAGGCGGTGCTGGGGGTCGCTGAGTCCTCGGAATCTTCCCTTTCAACCATTATGTCGCTGTGGCCTTAAATCACCGGTCCAAAGCTGGCGCAGCCAGGCCAGGTACGGGAGGGGCGAGCTCTGGGTCCTTACCAGGCCCCAGGGAGTCTGGAGAGAGACTAGAGTGCCTGAGAACTTTGCTGTGGAAGAGGTTAGGTCCCTGTCTCTGGGGAGGGTGACTGTCGAATTCTGCACTCCAGCATTCAGCGTAAGGTGTAAGAACAGCGTGTAGACTCGCAGGAAACCCCAAATCTTGCGATTTGTTTTGGGATCCCAGGTATCTGGAGGATGTGAGGAGGGGAGGACCGTGAATATGAAGGCTTTGGCGGCTGCATCGCCTCACCTCAAACCTGGGTCAGAGGGGCGGACTCCTGACATCTACTGCAAAGGGCAAGTGCGGGTTAGGCCCGCTCACTATGCCTCATTCTGATAACCTTCACTAGTAATACCAACCTCAGGCAGCTAGGAATTGCCCTATAAACAGGGACCGAAATGATCACTTTGGTTCCTACTCATTAAAAGTATTTTGAAGATTTCTAAAGGAGTGTGTAGTTTGTACTAGGGTGAAAGTTCCCACCTTTTAAGACCAAAATTCTGATTAAAATTGAATAGTATTTGAAACCCTATTCTATCAATGCCAAGTACTGAGCATAAAAAATGAGTTGAACAATGTCTTTTTTTTTTTCGCAAGAGGTTTACAATTTACTAAGGAAAAAAAGGCAAGAACAAGAGCAAACTTTAATCTTATTTCAAGAAAAATAAACGCAGTAAGAAGCCTGGTTTCACAAAAAACTAATCGTACTGTTGAGGGATGTGCTATGCCCCCCACCAAAATGTGGTGAGGGGTATTGTGAAAATGCCAACCTGATTTCGAGCATAACTGAGTAAACAAAGAGCCTTTGGAACTCTGAACTTGTGATATAGAAGCAACTGACTAACCACAAAGGAAAAGAGTGTATTATTAGCCGGTGTTACACACAGAATTCAATTCCAAATGACCTCTCTTTCTGCTTTGGCACACCCTCTCACCATTTCGATGGCACCTCCCATGAGGCCCTCACCAGAACTGAGCTGATGCCAGTACCATATTCTTCAATCTCCGAAACTATGCACCAAATAAACCTATTTTTATTATAAATGGCCTATCCTCAAGTATTTTATTATAGCAACATGAAACAGACTGAGACATAACCCTACAGAAACACATGCATGTGTAAACAAAGAACATATTTATACATTCTTTGTAGCATTTTTGTAATAAAGTAAGTTAATTATATAATTAATAGACTATCAAGGAGCATGTAAATGAACAAAGTGGAGATACTTATTAACAGATAATTTTTTTTTTTTTTTTTTTTTTTGCGGCACCAGGGATCGAACTCACGCCTGCTAGACAGGCGCGTACGCCACTGAGCCAAAGCCAATAAATTTCTATTAAAAAGATAAATTATACTTGGGTCCAGAGGATGATTTCAACTAACTGAGCCAGAATTTCTCCTCATATCTTCTCCAGAAAGCCATAAGATATGTGAAGAGTGCAAATAAAGCTACACATGACCCATAGTTTTAGCAATACTAGCAGACATAGTATAATACAATCATCAAATTACCCAAAAATTGATAAGTCCTAAATTTCAAAAAAAAGCATCCTCCATTGCTGAAATGCTGTATGTGTGGTGAGTGGGAGATGCAAGGCTTCAAAACAACTTTAAAAAGAAAGGAATTGAATGATATTGACAAAGCAGAGCCAAAATTCAGCCCCCAAAGAATATGTCAAACAGTAAGTGCCAATACACATGAGTGTTAGTTGATACAACATTAGTTACAGGAAAATGACCTGAAAATTAGACCACAGGTGAAAGGGTGATTCAGGTACATTGGCAAGAGAGTGCCCCCAAAACACATGGCAATGAAAAGAAAGAAGAAAGGGGATTAAAGATCCTAAAGAAACAAGAGGATCAAATCATGCCAATCACCCTCCCTCATCCTCATATGCACACTAGTACTGTCACTAAAATATTATCTATTGAAGGAATTGCACTTGATTATATTGATCAAAGAAAATATTGTTCACCTAAAAACTATAAAAATGAAATGCATCTTTTTAAAAAGCCAGCATAATGGAAAACTACTTTCAGAGGAAAAAGGTGGATTTTGACATTTTACATAATAAAATGTCTTACATGGATACACGCACACACACACAAACACCCCTAAGGCCAACATCCAAGCTAAAATTATCCTTAGCCTAAATGTGGGACAGTGTGTGTGTGTGTGTGTGTGTATGTCAAATTTAGAATCGGAAATTCAAAACCTGAAAATATAAATGGACAAAGCCCAGGAAGGAATACTAACTAAATCAGGAAAAAACTTGAAGAAAATATCTCAGAAATCAATAAATTATCAAGCCAGAAATATCAAATTGAAATGTAATGAAGATCAATGAAGTAAAGAATCAATAAGGCAAATTAAAATGATTGGAAAATGCGAAAATTCGAATCAGGAAGAAAGTGCTAGAAATTGATCACAGGTAGAGAAAGTTCAGTGTGCATTTCAGAAGAGAGAAGATAGTGGGAGGAGAAGAAAGGAAAGGAAGAGGAGTAGGTCGGTGGGAGAAAAACCAGTGGAACAGTATTAGTGTATAAAAATAAAATCTAAGAAACATATCAGTAAGAGAACATTTGAAAAATTAACTGAGGATAATCAACACTGAGACTTGCCCTAAAAAATTATAAGGAAAAAGAAAAATATTAAAGACACTAGGCAAAATAATCAGTTTACTTATGAAGGTAAAACTATTTGGATGACCTCACATTTTATAAGAACAATACAAAAATCAAGACAACAATGGAGCGTCATTTTAAAAAAATTACTGAATTATTACTTCTATATGCAGCCAGGCTGTACTTCAAGTGACAGAGCTAAGAAACATAGTTTTGAACATTCTATAACCAAGGCAATACTGTATTCACATTTTCTTATTGGAAAACAAATTGATGAACTTAATCTAAACAATACATAACTGGGAAAATTTTACAATATAACTAATGAGAATTTAATGGTAGTGCTAAGACCAAAATGAGGGTGGGGATATGGGTAAAAGAATGTAAAGCTGGTTATAGTGGCATGCACTTGTAGTCCTAGCTACTTGGGTGGCTGAAACAGGAGCATCACTTGAGCGCAAAAGTTTAAGACCAGTCTGAGTGACAGAGTGAGATGGAATCTCAAAGAACAAAGGAAAACAAAGCAAACAACACAGCTCTACCAAGTTTTAAAAATGCAAATAAAGAATTGAGAGGAAAAGGGAGGGAGAAATAGAAAAGTAAAATGAAGCTGTGACTGTAGAGATAATTGGTATAAATGTGCCATTTAAGGCTGACAATCAGATAGCAAATATTAAGAACATAAAGGACCGTATAGAAGTTAAAAACATTTATACCCATACATACAGTAAGTGATTGACTGATACATATACAGATGGACATATTAAAGTTCAGTATATCTGTCAGCTTTCCTGTTGCTAGGCAAAGTACCAGATACTCACAACTTAATAGAGGAAAGCTTTAACTTAACTTATGGTTTGGGAGAATTCAATCCACAGTCAGCTAGGAACATCAGGTTGTGGTGGAGCAAAGCCACTTAGTTCATGGTGGCTGGGGAGCAGAGGAGAACAGTGCCGGAGAAGAATGGGCAAATGGATGCATACACTACCCTAGGTCATGTCCTCATGATTCATCCAGACACACCCAGGAGCATGCTTTGCTAATCTGCTAAGTGTTTCTTAATCCAATAATAACTGATACATCAGGATTAACATTTGCATTCGGAGATACTACTGGGGAAAAGAGCATTTTGTAGTAATGTAACACTGGAAAAAAAAATCAAAATTATAAGACACGTATTGGTTAGATTTCCCCACAGGACGTGTGCTGAGTTCTAGGATGTTACCAGCAATTAGAGGGTCTAAGCAGTAAAGGCTGAGTAAAACCTTTAATAATCTTGCAGAGCTTTGGGGACAAAGTCCCACTAGAAGGAGGGTCCTGCAGTAAATGCACATTAGGGCTCCTACTCAAGACATTTGCCAGATTTTGAACCTGCAAAGGGCAGGAGATAATTTTACAACCTGAATAGTTAGAATATCAAGGCTGAGAATAAAGAGACTATTCAGGATGAATAATTAGAATATCAAGGCTGAGAATAAAGACACTATTCAGGATGTCAATCAAAAGCCCAGGGGAAACAATCATAAGCAGTACGGATAAACCAGAGGTGAACTGAGTCTTTATCAGCTTTCTGGCCCAGCCCAACCCAGCACAAAGCTTGACTAGACTTGACTAGCCTCTTGCCTTTTCTGGCAAAAGGAAGAAAGAACTATCTCTGGTGGAAAATACTACCTGGAGCCTCTAAATTTTCATACACAATAACAAGTTATTGAAAACAAGAAGAAGCAAATACATGTATTGGTAGTCTTAAAAATAATAATAAAATAGAAGACTCATAGATGAGTCTGATACTGCAGTTACAAGACAAGGCTTTTATTTTATTTTTTAAGGCTTTTATTTTCAATTGATTAATTTTAAATAAAATAGAAAAACAGACAAACAAAATAGATGAGCGAGATTTTCCACAGAGAATTGAAATCTATAAAAAAAATTTTAATTCTCTCTAAAGTACCTTAGAAATAATATTTCACTAACTGGATGTGACATCACACAGCTGTAATTCAAGCACTCAAGGAGACTGAGGGAAAAGGATCCCAAATTCAAGTCCAGCCTAGGTATATGTCAAGGTTTTCTAGAGAAAATAAATCAATAGAAAATATATGTAAAAGTATGCAAGGAATTCATTAGGTAGGCTTACAGGATCACAGGCAGGACAGTCCACAATGGCTGCACTGGAGAGATGGATGACCTAGCAGCTGTTCAGCTCAAGAAGAAAGCTTTGGAGCAAGGGAGACACAATATGCAGCCATAGACCAAGCCCAAAAGGCCTGGATGCTCACTGTAGAGTCGCCACTGTAACTCTGCCTTCACAGTCTGATGAAACTGGAGACCAATGTCTAAAGATGACAGCAAAGATGGGAGTCCTTCCAAAATGAGGGAACACTTCTTTTTTCCCTATTTTATTTTGTCCAGGCTACAAGTCTTTTGATTGGTGACACCAGCATCTTGGGTGGATCTTCCCATCTCAGTTTGTTGGCCTATTGTCAGTCATCCATAGGCATACCTAGAATCCTGTTTTACTAATCTGCTAGGCAGTTCTTACTTCAGATTCTTCGTGTTAAAATTAATGGCCACAATACACAACTTAGCTTTAAATAAAGGGCCAGAGATGTAGGTCAGTGAAAAGGCTCTAGGTTCAACCCATAATACTGCAAAATAAAAATAAAAAATAAAATATGTTCTTGCTTAATGTAACAGTTTTAACTAAAAGGCATGATACTGCAAAGGATCCTATTTTATGAGTACTCTTGTTCCTAAGACTTATACACCATAAATTAACAAAAAATAAAAAAAGCTAACTAAACAAAAACTTCAGTTTAATAAAGTGTCATGCAAAACAAAAATTAAAAGTAGACACATAGGATAAAACATACTGAATGTTTAAAAAAAAAAGCAGAGTAATCACAATTGGAATTTTACAGAATAGAATAAAGACCACCAGAGTTAATGAAAACAAAGATGGATCTTTTAATTTACCAGGCTGGAACTATACAGGAGTGATGAAATTCACTGATTAATTCACTAAGTGGGATTATCAGAGGTTTTTGTACTATAAAGTTGTTCCTGACGGCTATACCTTTTAGAGTTGAAAGTTAGCACTCAGGACATGATTGGTTTAAAAAAAAAAAAAGGTTCATTTTCCATTATTGAGCTAGTGGCTTCAGTTTAGGCCCGGAAGAGTCTAGTAAATACTAGAAGTGAGTCTGGTTTCCAGGTTGTGAACCTAGTGAGTAGAGATACAGAGATTCCAAGTTACACAAACTTATTCAAGTTCTACAAATCTAATACAGTTGCCACAAGTATAGTGGAAATCCCAACAACTTTGTAATGGGTAGCCTTATCCTTCCCACTGTACTGATGTTTAAATGTGACCAAGTAGCTTCAACAATGACCTTTTGCCCTTGGATCTTGTTAAGTGCTACTTGCAATGATACAGTTTATTACCAATAACTTGTTTATGTTAAATAACTTTAACTGTGTTATTACATCTTCTGGTGCCTAGGGTATAATTTCCCCAGCTGCATAATTTCCCCTTCCTTCATAAAAGAATGGTTCTTTTTTCTTCCTCTAATTATATATCTGTCAGTTAATCAGATCTTTGATTCTGATTTCATCAGCCATTTATCTGAAACAACTCAAGTGCAAGTTTCTTAAACCAATGTTTTACCTAGAGTTCAGGGAAGGGTTTCCACTATATATGCAGCTCAACTCCCTTCCTAAACTATTTAAATTCTTCTCTGTAGCAGCAAGTTCAGGACATCTCCTACCACTCCATTAGCTTCCTTTTCAAGGCTTCAAAATTTGGGGGGTCCTGAACATAGATAAATGAGGAATAGGAGGAAGAACAAAATGGTAGGATGGGCACAAAGATAAAGAGATGACTCAAGAAAAACTTGATACAGGTAACCACAAAATAATGAGGATACAAAGAGGAAATATGGAGCAGATTAAATGTAGGACTCCTAAGAGATGTTATTCTTGGGCGGTAACTGATCTCAAGATGTCATGCATGTGTTCTTGGAAAAGCAGTCTACCTCTGGTCATCATCTGCTGCTGGGGATTCTTGAAAGAGCTCCAACTGAAGGGTCCCCTTTGGGGTGAATTTTTATTTGAAGTAAGGTTTATATTTTTAAATTGCAAAATGTGAACCCAACATTGTACTCCATAATTTTACAGCTGCTTTGGTGATGAAGACATCAGCTGTTTTTGGTGGAAGACCTGTAAAGTGTCTTCGCTATATAATGAGGGGAAAGGGTGATAAATAATTGGAGAATGAAAAAGTGGGAGAAGAGAATAGAGAACACTTGAGGTTTTGAAAGACATAGAAAGTTTCCATTATGGAAATTGGGAACAATCTTCATCATGTGGAACCAATAGCATAAAAAGTAGGAATGGAGTATTGAAAATGACCAGGTAGTCCTACAAAACCCTCAGACTTATACTTTAGCTTTAGGGAAAGAGAAACTAGTGATGATATTAATTATTTTAGGAGGCAAAGTATTTCCTTCAAGGGAGATTTGTCCTGGACACTTGAGGATTATTAACTGTATTTTGTGTGTAAAGATGCTATACTTTCATGGGCAAGGATTTGGAATAAATACTAAATGTTGACAATCTTTACTGACCCAAGGTTATCTACTTACTGTACTCAGGTAATTGGGATTTGGACACTTTCAGAGGTGACTGGCAGACTGGAATTCCCAAAGTGAGGTTGATCTGAGTCGTAAGTGGAAGAGACTGTGCAGCAAGAAAGGAAGGTTGTGCACAGTATGGACTGTGCCTGCCCATTCGCTATCCCACAGCACTGTGTCTCCCCCAACACGGTGCCCCGACAGAGTGGTGTAACATGTGTGGAAACTATGTTGCCAGATATCTACTGGAAGAGTGCAACACAATGGTGTCTTGAATGTTTTTTAATGGGAAAAGAATTTATGCAGGATACTCAAAACATGGCTTTTTTTTTTTTACAGTGATTTTCCTGTATCACTTCATGGAAACCAGCCTGTGCGTATGTAAATAAAATTAGAAGAATTGAAATGTATAGTCGGTTCAAAAATTAAAACTAGTAAGATATTTAAAGCAGTGAAATTAGAGTCAAGTTGGAAACAAAATGAAGTCCCATAGGTAAGAACTTATTATTATAAGACAGCTAGCATTTAGAATGAGAAAGAAGGGTTTGTAAGGAGGCTGCTGCAGTCAGCTTGGCTTCCCAGTAAATAATGTCCCATGATAAAGCATAGTGCAGGGTTTCACCATGCCACAGGCCCGGTAGCTGTCCCTCTGATAGCAGTCACCCGACTTTGTGATAATATATCCGTGGATCAGATCTGCCCTTTGTGAATACTGACCCTGTGCTAGACACTGGTTAGGTACTCATTATGCAAGTTTGAAAACAGTGTCTGCATTTAAGAACAATTTCTGACAGGGAGACAGGCAGGTTGGCAACTTTAAACTCAGACATGCATCACACAAGAAGAAGCAAGGAATTATTACTGGGGAGAGTTAAAGAAGGCTTCACAGAGACGACAAATAGGCAGAACTGAATATAATCAGAGAAAAAAGCATCTCCCTGAGCAGAGTAAGCAAGAATGAAGATTTGGAGAACAAAATAAGTCTCACCCCTCTTCTTTTCTTCTGTGGGCAGGATGAAGTTTTCAGTGGTGAGAAGGTAGCTGTCTAGAGTGTAGGTGGAGTCAGGCATTGCGAGGATGGAAAAACAAGTTGGGCCTGGGTGTGAAGGGTCCGAAGCCAGTGAGTAATTTACCCTATGTACAGTGTCACTGTCCTGAAAATCTGGAAATTAAATCTTGCAGAAATATAATTGTGGCACAAGGAAGGGGTGGGTAAAGGGAGGAATAATTGGGAAGCTGTGGACCCAGAGGAGGCTGTTGTAGCAGATTAGATAAGATATTATTATAAATGGATCAGAGTCAGATGTCTCAAGGGAGGATTGACATAATTTGGTGGGATCAGATCTAACATGATCGTCACAGTGTCACGAAGTGTGTGGACACTACAGACAGGGCTGAGTTTAGTCTGATTCTGTCATTTACAATCTCAGTGATTCTGAGTGAAGAATGTAAAAATGGACCACTTTTGTTTAAAAAGGTCAAATGGTGATATGTGTATCTACTATAGTAGAGAAGTAATATCTAAAAATGAGTAATACACTTTTGCAGAGCCCTTTATTTGGTGTTCAAGGCTTCCATAATAAGATTTGCGTGTAACTTTCTAAGTAGATGACCCACTACATGTGATTTGTTTTCTTGACATGTCCTTCTCCCTCTCAGCTCTCATTGCCATCTAGAAAAGTTAATTGCGCTTAAATACTGCTTTGAAGAGTATCTCCTCTAAAGATGCATCATCAATCACTGTGGGTGAAAATTATCCTTCCTTCTGTTCAACTTCCAAAGCACTTTACTTTTTTTTCCAACTTTTATTTTTTATTAGATATGTTTGCAGTATATAATGATTACATTCCTCATGGGAAGTTTGCACAATACATAACACATCTTAATTCTTTTCTTTCCCTCCTCCATCTCTTTGTCCCCTTCCCTTTGCTCAAGATCTATATCCCTATTTTGTATTACCTATCTTTCATTTTGACCTTTACTTATATACTGGGTTTCTTATATAAGATAAACTATGCAATATTTAAGCCTGTGTGTCTGATTTATTTCACTTAACATTTTGATCTCAAGGTGCATCTACTTTCCCGAAGCACTTTGTTGGAATTACCCTAATGATCTTTAAAATATACTTCACTTAATATACTCCTTTTGGATATTTTTTATTTCTTTTAGGTACTATCTGGTTAATTTTTCTATTCAGTATAGTACATAATTCAATGAACAGTGTTATCAAAAGTAGATATGTTAGATAAATTAACATGACTGATTTGGATAGATAAGAGAGCAGTCAGTCAAGTTCTAAGTATGGGAGTAGAAGAGGAGGAAGTGTATATCCTTGCTAAACAGAAAATTAGTGGGAACATATGCTGCCAATAATAATTTTATTGGCTTCATTTCTAGTTCCACCTTTATTACTCACAGTTCTCCCACAACATCTAAGTATGGTAAAATTCAACATATAAGGCCTGTAAGGGGTGTTTCAGACATGTTACCATTTAACTGAGTTTGTGCCTCCTTTATATATGACCTGAATTTTTTGTATCTCTAGGCTTATTTTAGACAGGTGGCAAAGATCATATTTCCAATAGAACTTTGGTACTTTGTGTAAGAAAAAATCTAATTTGACAAAATTATGATCTAGACTAATAGAAGATTATTTCAAAATTATTTATATTGCACCATATGTTGGACTTTGCTATTTACACAAAACTGCTCTAAAAATAAATTCTATTAAAGAAATCATTATTTGATTAAGGGACATGCTGTGGCTTTTTTTCGTAGAGTTTTAACTTATGTACGTATGTCTTACCTTTATGAAATTATTTCTGCTTCTTTAGTAATATGTGGTTCAAGCAAAAGGCATTAATAGAAGATTTTTTTGATTTTAGAGAAAAAAGGTAATGATTCAGAATTTTGATATGAAATAATAGAAAATAAACACTAGTTAATATGTTGCATATTGCTACCTTCAAAGTAGTTGTTCAGATTACAAGGTTTGGGCATAAAAAATAAACAATAAAATACAAACTGGTTTTTTGATGAACTAACAGAGATTAGTGGTATAGTTATCTATCTTGTACATATATACGTACAAACATATATATGTGTATAGATATTTACATACAATCTTTTCCCTGCTTTTTTCTCCTTTCCCCTATCTAGGTTGTTCTTTCCTTTTGAGCACTTTCTTTCCTATCATTTTCACAATATCTATTGTACATTTTGGATCTTATTTACTCTTTATTTACACTAGGAAGACAATACAATGTTTATACATGCAAGTCTGATTTATTTCAATTATGAGTATGGTCTTAAATTGCATCCATTTACCTATAAAAGCCTCAAGTTTATCCTTCTTTATAGCTGAGTAATACTCCATTATAAAAAAAAACCACATCTTTTTTTAACCATTCCACAGCTGATGGGCATTTGTGTTGTTTCCAAGATTTAGCTATTACAAATTGAGCTGCTATAAATGTGGGTGCACATATATCGCTGTGGCATCATGTTTTCAGTTCTTCTGGGAAAATGTCCAGAAGGGAAATAGCTGGATTGAATGGGACCTCCAATCCTAGTTTTTTGAGGAATCTCCACACTGATATCCACCGTGGTTGCACCATCTACACTCCCACTAGCCGTGGAGAAGGGTTCCTTTTTCCCAAAAGCCCTGCCAACATTTGTTACTGGTTGATTTCTGGATGATAGCCATTCTTTCTGGAGTGAGATGAAATCTCAGTGTTGTTTTAATTTGCATTTCTTGAATGACCCAGCAATGTTAAACATTTTTTCATGTATTTATTTGCCATTTGTATTTCTTCATCTGAGAAGTATGTGTTCATTTTTGGATTGGATCTTTGAATTTGAGGGGGCTGATGCTTTTCAATTCTTTGTGTGTTCTAGACATAAATCCTTTGTCTGAGGGACAGTTGATTAAAATTTTTTCTTATCCTGTGGGTTTCCTTTTCATTCTGTTGGTAATTTCTTCTGATATGCAAAATCTTTTAATAAGATGATATCCCAGTGTTGATTCTTTGAAGTACATCCTTTGTAGTTTGCATTTTGTTCATGAACATTTTGCCTACCCTTATGTCTTCAAGATTTCTACCTACCCTGTCTTCCAGTAGATTTAGTGTTTCTGTATTAATATTCAGATTTTTTATACATTTTGACTTTACTTTAGTGCATGGTGATAGACATGGTTCTAGTTTTAGTCATCAGCATGTGGAAAGCCAATTGTTTCAGCACAATTTGTTAGAGAGGCTATATTTCTTTCAGTGAACACGTTTGGCCCCTTTGTCAAAGATGAGGTGGCTGAGTGTCTTTGTAGTTGAGTCTGCAACTTGTAATCTGTTCCACTGATCTGTAAGTCCATTTTTTAAATTTGCTAGTACCATGCTGGTTTTATTGCAGTAGCTTTATAGTATAATTTCGAGTCTGGGATTGTAATGCTTCATGCTTTACCTTTGTTGCCCAGGATTGCCTTTGCTATTCTAGGTCTCTTATGGTTCCATAGAAATTTTAGGAATATTTTCGCTAGATCTGTGAGGTATGCTAATGGTATTTTGATGAAGATTGCATTAAATCTGTATAACAGTTTTGCGAGTGTAGCTGTTTTCACAATGTTGGTTCTTCCTATTCAAGAGCAAGGGATACCTTTCCACTTTTGGATAGCCTCTTCAATCTCCTTTTTCACAGTATTATAGTTTTCAATATATAGACCTTTTCCACCCTTTGTTTGATTGATTCCTAAGTATTTCATTTTTTGGGTGCATTTTGAAAGGTGTTATTTCCATAAATTCTCTCAGTGAGTTTGTTGTTCGTATACAAACATGCTATTGATTTTTGAGTGTTTATTTTGTATCCAGCTATGCTGCTAAATTTGCTTATTAGTAGTATTTTGGTGGAGTTTTGGGGGGTGTTATATACAGAGTATCACATTATCTGCAAATAATGATCATTTAACTTCTTCCTTTCCTACCCTTATTCCTTTAATTTCTCTCTCTTGTCTAGTTTCTTTGGCTAACTTTTCCAGAACTATATTGAATAGGAGTGGTGATAGTAGACATCCTTGTCTTGTTCCTGGCTTTAGAGTGAAAGCTTTCAGTTTTTGCCCATTTAGTATGATGTTGGCTGTCGGTTTGTTGTAGATGGTTTTGGGCAGATTGAGGTAAAATCCATTCCAATTTTCTGTAAGATTTTTTAAAATTTTTTAAAATTTATTTTATTTTTTTGTGGCACCAGGGATCAAACTCAACCTCACACCTGCCAGGCAAGTCCTTAAGCCACTGAGCCAAACTCCCACCCTTGTTTTTTGAGGCAGGGTCGCACTATGTAGCTCAGGCTGGCCTTGAGCTCGCACTGTAGCGCAAGCCAGCCTGGAACTCACTATGCTGCGCCTACCTCAGCCTCCTGAGTGCTAGGATTAAAGATGTGCGCCACCACGCCTGGCTTCTGTAGGATTTTTAATCATGAATGAGTGTTGGCCTTTATAAAAAGTTTTCCTGCTTCTATTGAGAGGATCATGTGATTTTTGTCTTTGGATCTGTTGCTGTGATGTATTATATTTATTGATTTGCATATGTTTAATCATTCCTGCATTCCCAGGATGAATCCCACTTGGTCATGTATATAATTTTCTTGATGATTTGCTACATTCTGTTTGCCACTATTTTATTGAGAATTTTAACATCTATGTTCATTAGGGAGATTGACCTGTAGTTCTCCTTTTTGGTTAGGTCTTTCTCTGGTTTTGGTATCAGAGTAATAATCGCCTCCAAGAATGAGTTAGGGAGAATTGCATCCCTTTCAATTTCATTGAAGAGGTCGAGGAGCATTGGCATTAAATTTTCTCTAAATTTCTTGTAGAATTCAGTTGTGAATCCATCAGAGCCTGGATTTTTCTCTGTTCATAAATTTTTAATTACATTTTCAATTTCATTAACTGATATTGGATTGTTCAAAATTTTTATATCTTCTTGATTCAACTTTGGTAATTCATATGTTTCTAGGAATCTATTTCTTCTGCGTTTTCCATCCTATGTGAGTAATGATTTTCAAAGTATGCATTGATGATCTTCTGAATTTTTACAGGATCTGCTGTAATTTTAACCTTTTTATTCCTCGTTGACTGAATTGTTTTTCTTTCCTTTTTTAGGACAAGTTTGGCTAGAGGTTTATCAATTTTGTTTATTCTTTTAAAGAAACAACTCTCTGATCCATTAATTCTTTGTATTGTTTTATTAGTCTCAAATGCATTAATTTCTGCTCTGGTCTTTATAAATTCCTCCCTTCTATGAACTTTGGGCTTGACTTGTTCTTTTCCTAGAAGCTTGAGGTTTAGTACTATGTTATTTAATTGTGCTTGTTCTGTTTTCTTGAAGTGAGAATTCATTGCTATATATTTCCCTCTTAGGACCACTTTCTTTGTGTCCCACAGGTTCCAGTATATTGTACATGCATTTTAACTGAATTGTAGATATTGTTTAATTTCTTTAATTTTATCTGTGACCCATTGGTTGTGCATAAGAGTGTTATTTAATTTCCATGTGTTTATGTAGTTTTTGCAGTTTCTTTTGCCTTTAATTTCCATTTTCAGTGCACTATGGTCAGATAATATGCATGGGACAATTTCAATTCCTTTCCATTTATTTAAGCATGTTCTATGGTCTATCTTAGAGAACATCCCATGTGCAGCTTAGAAGAATGTGTATTCTGATGTTGGGTGGAACACTGTAAACATCTAGTAAGTTCATTTGTTCCCAAGTTTGGTTCAGTTCTGTTATTTCTTTGCTGACTTTTTGTCTAGTTGATCTATCTCTTTGTGACAATGGGGTATTAAGGTCCCCCATTACAATTGTGTTATTGCATATTCGATTCTTCATGTCTATTATTGTCTTACATAGTTGGGTCCTCCCATGTTTGGTGCATGTATATTTATGATTGTTATCTCCTCCTCCTGAATTTTTCCCCTAACAAGTATGTAGTGACCTTCATCTCTTTTGATCATTTTGGGTTTGAAGTTCACATTGTCTGCAAACAGAATAACTAATCCTGCTTTTTTCTTGGTTCCTGTCATATGGAATATTGTTTTTCATCCTTTAACCTTCTGTCTATGTTTCTTTTTAAGTTAGACGTGTTTCTTGTATATAGCACATTGTTGTATCTTATTTCTTGATCCATTCTACCAATCTATTTCTTTTAATTAGTGAATTGAGGCCACTTGTATTTATGGTTGTAACTGATATATATTGGCTTATCTTTGTTATGTTGTTTTCCTGTTGTTGGTTCCCTGTCTTTCCCCTTTGTTTAATTGCTTGTCCTGTCTGTTGGTTTCTTTCCATTATTGTTCTATGAATTGTGGTCAGTTTTATCTCTATCTAGAATATCCTTTAGTACTCTCTCTAGGCTTGGTTGGCTGGACATGAATTTCTTCAGTTGTTCTTTGTCATACAAGTATCTTATTTCTCTATTAATTTTGAAAGACAGTTTTGCACGATACATCAATCTGAGTTGAAAGTTGTTTTCTTTCAGGGCTTGAAATACTGCACTCCAAGCTCATCTTGACTTGAGGGTTTGTGATGAGAAGTCAGCTGTGATTCTAATGGACTTTCCTTGATAGGTGACCAGTTTCTTTTCTCTAACAGCTTTTAGTATTGTTTTTATGCTGAATTTCTAGGATCATAATTATGATATGTCTGAGTATAGATTCATTTCGGTTATAGCTGTTTGGATTTCTATATGACTCACTTACCTGTACTTCAGATTCTTTTCCCATGCTTGGAAAATTTTCTTCTATCACTTCTGTAAATAGATTTTTTATGTCATTTGTGTTGACTCCTGTGTTTTCATTGACACCTGTCAGTCCTGTTTTTCTTTGCATCATCTTGGGATGTTGAATTGTTATTTCATGGTCCCTTGTTATTTTTAAGAGTTCTTTCCTTTCATGATCACTGTGATCCTGTCTTCAAAATCTGAAAGTCTATCTTCAGTTTTGTCCCAGCACTTTTGCCAACTTTCAATGAAATTTTTAATTTCCTGGATATTTCTCTAAATTTGCTTCATGCATTCTGTTTCATTCTGATATTGTGTCTTCAATGTTTCCATCATTTTCCCATGCTCCTGTACATTTTTTATGTGTCTTCTCTATCTATGCTGAGCAACTTTCATTAAGGTTGTCATTTCTTTCTTTACCTGAGAGATTATTTCTGATCTGATTTCTGCTATAGCCTCATGGATTTTACTTCACTTGGTATCTTTTCAGAAATTTCAGGTGTGTGACTTTCTATGTCCTCTACTTTGATGTCTCCTGTATTTGTTCCAGATTGGTTGGGGGTTTGAGATTGCGTTTTACTTTTTCGTTTTTTCATTTTCACCTCTAGGTTAATATTGTGGTGTTTTCAATCCCGCTAGTCTCAACTGTCTATCGTGTGTCTTGCAGTCCTAATGGGTGGCTGACGTTCACCCAATTGTTAGGTCCTACCGTGTAGGGGAGGGGCCAGTCACCTGAATTCCTCCTGTGGGGCCAGTTGGGTGAGTCCTATATTCTTGGTAGGCTGACTAGCCTGGAGTAATGATGTGAACCAAACCTTAGCTCATATTGTTACTGCAGCTTCAGACTGATTCAGACTACCAGGCCCAGCTGTCCATGGTGTGCACCCCAGCTAGGACCCTACTATGTCACTTGGGGTCTCTGTATGGAAGAAGGGCTCATTCACACTCTTCTCGGCCTGCCAAAGTCCTCTATTTGGGGGGAAGGCTGGAAGATCATTTTGAACTAGGCAGCAGGAAAAGTTAACATTCCATTAAAACTTAGAAAATGAACTGGAAATGTAGCTCAATTGGTAGAGCACTTCCCTATCATGTGTGAGACCCTGGGTATGATCTCCTGCACACACTCACACACACACACACACACACACACACACACACACACACAGAAAAAAAACTAACATTTGTGTAATGGACAATTAGAAAAAGAAGTTTTTGAAAAAGAATGCCTCATATTCATATTTTTAAAGAAAATCTTGCACACGGTGGTTTAAGTGAAAGATGTTTAATATTTTAAACAAGATGAAATAAATTACTGTTCAGTTCAGTAACATAATGAGCACATATGAAGTTAGCCTTTCAAAAGGCACTTCTAGTACAATCATAATAATGTAATACAAACAAGTAGTTTTTTTAACTTGATATTTCATAAAATTGTCTGTTCATTTCACATTGTCCTTATAATGTTCTTCAGAGAACTGCTTTATTTTATAAAATTCCAAAGATTCATCATAAAATGTACCTGCACTGATCAACTTACTTTAATTTCATTTAAACGCATCACTAATGACATTCATTTAAAAGATGTTTGCAAATGTTATTTTTTATTCATGTACTAATTTTTCCTTCACAGAATTATAAGAAACTGTTTTAAGAAGGCAAATGTAAATGAAGTAGAACATGTGACATAACTATCCTTCTAGGAATAAATATTGGATAAACTGGAGGTGTTATGTCCTTGTTACTGTTTATCTTTTTTAGTGATTTTTCTATTATGATTTTTAATTATATGATTTTAAATTGTATGATTCTATAAAGATTTTTAAATTCCTTTACTAAAATAGGCAGGACCTAATTTTTTTAATAAAATGTATAATGTCAAGTTAGCTTCGCAATGCTATGTTAAAATCAAACACGTTTCCTAAAGAACATTCACAATTACTCTCAGTTTTATCATTGACATAAGTTCAAAGAATTAAAATATCAGTTTATCTGATTAGACTAATTTTCTTATGAAGAAAAACACCATTGCTCATAGCAAAATATCTTTACACAAAGATACTATTGCATGATTAATGTTGAAATCTTACAAGCTGAACATACGTTCAACAAATGTCATACTCCATATTCTTTAATTTTTGTGTTTAAAATAAAATCAATTAAAATTGTAAGTGTAGAAATTATATCATAAATTGAAAGATATATTGACTATAAGGGATAAGATTATATCTTTCTTGGTAAATGAAATACCCTTTCATAAAAATTATACTACAAACAGCACATCCTAACCACTTCTGAAAAAGTCAGAATTGTGGGACTCAAAATACTCTGATAAAGGAGTAAAAGTAGTTTATGTGTAAACTGAAAAATACTAGGTGTAATTGACAATGATTTAAGAAATGTAAATGTTTCTTATGTATAGTTCTGTTAATTATTCAACCAAAAATTCCATGTATAAAACAACTACATATTATTATCACTCTAAATCTTTATGTAGTCATAATAATTACCATAAACAGAAGTCAAAATTACATTCTTGATTTGTTAAAAAATACAAAACAGCATTGAGAAACCATGAACTGTGTCTGAAATATTTTCTAAATTACATCTTAATCAGTTATTATCAACTGTAACTTTATATAGATCTATAGATTCTATATACAATAGTATGACATATAGTCTCCAGTCAAAAGCTTGTATTGTGCAAATGTGCTACAATAGCATTTCCTGAGATGAACTATCCTGCTGGCCTGCAGAAGTAATTGTAAAACTGTGTTCAGATTTTGGACTGAATTATAATCTAATCTGATGCCCACACAAAATGAGTGTTAATAGTTTTTTATACTCACTTGATTTTTGCAATATTTAAGTAGATTTTATAAATCTGTGACTAAACAAGTGTAATCAGAGAACTTGCTTAACATCAAATTTTATAAAAATACACAAAGATGCACATGAATAGCCACTTTAAAAATCACTTTCTGTTATTTCTTCGAGTGCAAAACTTGGGAATCTCCTATGCTATTCATTAAGATTTAAGTACTTCAAAAGTGAAAAACAAAAAGGTTTAAAAGTTTTCTAAACATTCACATTGCTCATATTACAGGTTTCTACTTTTTAAAAGATCAGACAAGCAGCGATTAAAACACTTGCTTTTTTTCTTTTCATTCACGTAAGAATTTTTAATTGTATTTTTAATTAGGAAACCATTTGGATGAATTAACTCTCATTGAATGGTCTCAGAAATGCTGCTGAGATAATCTTCAGACTTCATTATAAAATTTGTCCACTCCTGACAAATGTCCTCCATTGAAAACTCTTCACCACCATATTCCAGTGGAAGAATGTCAGGAAAATGCCGAAGTAAACTTTGTTTGTAATTGTTCCCATGCATATGAACCTGAAATAACCAAAACGTTTTAGAAATCATCCTCTCCCCCTCTCACTGCATTAGATACATTTCCAGAGGAAAAAATCAACCTCATAAAATCCTCTATTAACTTCCAAGGTAAGAGAGAATGTATGTGTATTTACATTCTTTATTCTTTATAAATAATAAAATTATAAAATTGAAATTTATAAATACTTTATAAATTTATGCTGCTGTGAATCTAAAAATTTTATTACTTTATTAGATCTGCATTCTTACAACTGCACAAGATTTGTGAAAACATGGTAAAAATGTACTACTCAATATTAATTCATAGTAAATGCAAACATATCTGAGCACATAATTGGGTATATGAGGAATAAAATGTTGTAGTATGTAGTCTTGACTAAACAAAATTAGATAATTATGGCTGTTAATTATAATTACATTTTCAAATATTTTGAACTTTAAAAATTGATCATAGCTGGGTGTGGTTATGCATGCCTGTAATCCTAGCTATTCAAGAGGCTGAAGAAAGAGGACTGCAAGTTGGAGGTCAGCATGAGTACCTTGGCTAAAAATAAGGTAGAAATGCCTGGGGATATAGCTCACACTCTCTGGATTCAATCTCTATTACCACTAGTACTATTAATAATAATAATAAACCATAAATCATAGAATGCTCTGAAATTAAGAGACCAAAAGCACATAAGAAAGGAAGGAAGGAATGAAGGAATGAAGGAAGGAATGAAGGCAAAATGTTCATCTATGCCACCAACAACAATTTAAGCACCTACTATATGCTAGGATATGATGATTAATAAATGAGTATCCTGTATTCAAGAGCCTCACAATCTCAATCCTTGAATTTTTCTGAAATATTTAAACATTAAATGAGAATAAATTCTATCTTCTCAAGAGGGGAGAAACAAGAAAACTTATAGTGTTTCCAATAACTCAAAAATGGAAAAAAAATGGCTAGATTTAATTGTTCCCCCAAATTTTTATAATTCTATTTCATGTCAATTGATTTTCACTGAATTGCTTTAGTTCTCCTTTTATTTTGCATTGTAAAAATAACCATTTATTAGTCGGGCGTGGTGGCGCACGCCTTTAATCCCAGCACTCGGGAGGCTGAGGTAGGAGGAGTGTTGTAAGTTCGAGGCTGGCTTGGGCTACATCGCGAGTGCAAGGCCGGCCTGAGCTACATAGTGTGACCCTGCCTCAAAAATCCAGGGCCGGGAGTTTGGCTCAGTGGCTTAAGTGCGTGCACTGGCAGGTGTGAGGTTGTGAGTTTGATCCCTGGTGCTGAAAAAAAAAAAATTATTTCAAACAAATTTCAGAACAACATGCCAATTTTTTTTCCTTTTTTTGGTACCAGGTATTGAACTCACAACCTCACACTTGCCAGACAGACGCTGTGCTACTCAGTTACATCCCCGGCCCAAAATATGTCTATTAAAACATGGTTAATTTTGAAAAGTGACAGCCTGACACTAAGCAAAAAGTGTTAGAAGGAAGCAAGCCATCAGTTAACAAGTAGTAGTATTACACACACTTCTTCAATTATATTGCTGGTTATTTTGAGAATTGTAGGGAATGCCAAGGATCTCAGATACAGCTCTGGGCTTATGACATGGTTTGCCTATCATGTTTTATTTATTTCCACTTCAAAAGTATAAACTTGAAAGGTAATAGTTTGTTAAACTGTACCAAATACATATCCAGGGAAAATTCCCCTCTTTTTATGTACTCCAGGGAATCTCTGTTTCTGATTCTATGCTAGTATTTTATCTTTTTGTTAGTTTGTTGCCTTACTCCACCCTCCAGTACTTGAGGACCCCCACAGCCTTACACATGCTGGGCAAATGCTCTACACAGAACACACCCAGCCCTTATTCTTCTTTTCTTTTCTTTTCTTTTTTCTTTTCTTTTCTCTTTTCTTTTCTTTTTTCTTTTTTCTTTTTATTTTTAAATTTTGACACAGGGTCTTGCTAAATTGCCCAGGCTGGGCTGGAATTTCCAATCCTTCTGCCTCAGCCTCCCCTGTAGCTGCGATTATATGTTTGTGCCACCACATCCAGCTTTCTGATTGTTTTATTATTTTTTTAAATATTTAATTATATTTAGTTTTTTGAGACAGCGTCTTGCTGTATAGTACAGGCTGCTCTCAAACTTGCTAATGTAGCCCAGGCTGGCCTTGAACTCACAGTGATCCTTCTGTCTCAGCCTCCAGAATGCTTGGATTACAGTGTTTGCCACCACAATCAACTTTGTGGTTGTTTTATGTTCCGGTGCTTGAGTTTTGTCTTTCTGAGACAAGGTCTCATTACATAGTTCAGGCTGGCCTTGAACTCAGCCTTACACTCACAGCGATCCTCCTGCCTGAGCCTCCAGAGTGCTAGGATTACAAGCATGTGCCACCATGGCCGGCTGTCAGTTCTCCTCTTTAAATTTTTTTCCTCAGGCTGTCTTTTTATTAGGTTCAGCTCATTTTTGTTTTTGTTTGTCCAGAATATAACACTAAATAGAAAAACTTATTTTTAGATCTCTAAATTAAATAGAGGTGAATTCTGTTTTCAAGATACACTGAAGAGAGAAAAAAATGAACAAACTATGGACTTTCTTTACCGACTTCTAGACTGGAAAGTGGTGAAAAGTGTCCATTTTCATTAAAGCAGAAAGTTTATAGTTGGGTCATCCTGAACACAGAAATACTCAATGGATAACCTGTAAAGATACTCCAGGGTTGCGGGGCATGGTGGCACACGCCTTTAATCCCAGCACTCGGGAGGCTGAGGTAGGCGGAGCGTTGTGAGTTCGAGGCCGGCTTGGGCTACAACGCGAGCGCAAGGCCGGCCTGAGCTACATAGTGCGACCCTGCCTCAAAAAACTAGGGCCGGGAGTTGGGCTCAGTGCCTTAAGCGCCTGCCCTGGCAGGCGCGAGGTTGTGAGTTCAATTCCCGGTGCCGAAAAAAAAGAAAAAAAAAAAGATACTCCAGGGTCATAACTGCTTATCATTTCTTAAGACAAAAAATATAGTTTCTTCAGCTGAGGAGGTGGCTCAGGGGTACCGTACTGGCCTCTCATGCCATTGCATGCTCAAAGCCCTGGATTTGAGTCCCAGTGGATACAAATTATTATAATTGAGCCCCAATGCTAAAAAAATTATAATTTACATTATCACTATTTATATCTAATTGATCTTTGATATTTGAATCATCAAAATTTTCTAAAAATATTTTGTGTCCAAGATAATAAATGATGCCAAAGTTTATCTAAATACTCTAGGAATTCTCCACAGATTGTTGTAGAAGAAGACTTGCCATTGGAATTCAAGAACTCTATATTAGCCCTTCAAAATGTTAGATCATTCACAGATACTTTCACAGGACAAGTAAAACAAAACAAACGAAATCCATCAAATTTATTTTCTTTCATTAATATAATTAAGTCACACAGTTGGGGCATTATGATTTTCAGTTACATGCTTTAACTAAGAAAAATATTTTTACTTGCACAATAACACATTGACATAACTGGAAGTCAAAATAAGATAAAAGATACAGTGAGCTGGGCATGGTGGTGCACACCTATAATCCCAGTACTCTGGGAGTCTAAGGCAAAAGGATTCTAAGCTTGAGCCCAGCTTGTGCAATTTTGTGAGAACCTGTCTCAAAATAAAAAACAAAAAGGTCTGTAAATGTAGCTCAGTGTGAAGGCCCTGGGCTCAATCCTCAGTACCAAAACAAAAAACAAAAAAACAAACAAGAAAAAGAAAGATATGAGATGTGCAGTGAAATATTTTCCTACTAACTCTGTCTTCATCTATTCCAGTCTACATCTCTACTCTGTTCCTTGTAGGTAATCACCTATTTTCCTGTGTGTTCTTTTATGTAACTTTAATGTAAATATAAGTACATATTCTAATTACTTCCCTTTTTATAGAAGAGGTAACATACCATCAATACCACTCTGCATTTTCTATGTTTCACCTTACAATTTATCTTGCAAGTCTTGTATTCCACTGTGTGTATGTATCATAATTTATTTAGCCAATCCCCTAATGATGGAGACTTGGTAGTTTCCAGTTTGTTTATGTACTGGTATATATCTGTAAGGTAAATTCCCAAAAGTGCAAAGACTGTGATTTTGATAACTATTGCCACACTGCCCTCTACAGGCAATATATATTTTGCACTACAGCAGGCAATGTAAGAGATCAGCCTTAAAATAAATGTGCTTAATTTTTAAAATTAAAAATAAATATTAATTTATCAAAGAAATTGGCTTGTTAGATAAATACTGAAAATACTGGCCCAATAGAATAGATTGATGGGCATGAGGCACGGTAATAAAGCAATTCTTAGAAAAAGGAATAGAATGTTTGGTGTGGAAGAATAGTGACTTCAACATGTTTTACTTACCCGTTGCTTAATTTTTTCAGTCAGGAATGGTTTAATCATGGAAAATACAGCATGGAAAATTACCGGCTCATTTATCAAATGGATGCCACGAACTTTCAGAGGAAACGAATCCTTTTAAAAATAAAAAATCATCTTTATAATAAAACATAAATAATATAATTATATTCATAAAGCCAACTTTCTTCTTTTAAAGCTTTCCAAACTTACAGCAGTACCTACAATATGATTTTATTTTCAAAATTATCTATTCATTCACCACAGAAACCTGGCTCATAATTTACTGTCACTATATTAAGAAAATATCTTTTTAAAAGTTTGTTAGGCAAAATCTTTTAAGAAAAAAGAAGTTGAGATGTGTTATGCACATGCACCAACTTCGTGCAAGAAATGTAAACATCATGTGCTGGAAACATACACAATGGGAAAGGAAGGGGCTTAAGGGGTGGATGAAGAAGGGAGGGAGGAAATGGAAAGGGAATGAAAAAGGTGTAAAAACAGGTATGTAACAAATAAATAAATAAATGCTACCTTTTACGTATCCCAGAGGGGGAAATATATATATATATTTTTTGCCAGAAAATCCTTTACACAATCACATTAAACTGTAATTTAATTTGAACATGTTGAATTTGACATTTCTGCCAAAATTATTTTTGTCCAAAGAAAAATCTCATGAAAACTGAATACAATATATAATAATAGATACAAATTTTTAAACATTTGACACTAGTATATATCTTCACCATCAAAGAAATATTGGCTTATTTAGAAAGTTTAAAAAGAGTTCTTTAAAAAAAGGTCATCAAATAGATTCTCTACCCAAGTTATGTTGTTAATAAGCAACGTTTTTCTTCCAAAGTTTTCTTATGCAAGGTATTTCTTTCCATTCCTAGTTTTTATTTGGTTTTTTTTTTCTCCAGGTTCTTTCTATGTAATTTTGTTTTAAACAGAATTACATATGTTTTCTAAATGATTTATATCCCATTATGTTCCATTGATTAAATACAATTTCTTTAATCGTCATGAGTTTTAATATTGTTGCAAAAACTCATCAAATGAATATACCATACTTTATGTAACCATTTTCCTATTTCTAGACAAAGTGTTTCTAATTTTATTCTATTAAAGGTGATGTGCAGTAATTGTTTATGCATAAGAAGAGGAGTGATTAGAAACATGATTTTTACATTCAGATCACCTGGACTGGGATCCTTACTTCACTGCCGACAGAGTGTATGCCTGAGCGTTGCTATATCCACCCCTCTAACATAGTTTATTAATTTGTAAAATGGGGACAACTATGGTCATGTACTGTAGGCTGGTACAGACATTAAGAGATAATGCATCTGAGACACTTAGCAGAGTACCTGAGACATAGTGAGCTAGTATTATTATAGTATTCAAAGCCCTACTGTAGTTAAAATTATTCTCTAACTAGGTTCCCAGAAGTAGAATTAGTGAGTCAAGATAATGGCCTTTAAAAAACTTTCAGGGGGAGGACATAACAATTTATACCTATGTGATGTTTTACTAAATCAGTGTTATAATTAGTTTTGAGGCAGTTTTTCAATTTTAGTGACAAGACAATGAAGTCACCTCATTATTATTTAAATGTATAAATTCTGTGATTGTTAATTTCAGTTTGTTACCATATTTGCCTACTATAAATTATACCACACTACCTATTGGCATTATTCAGTTATACATTTTTCTTAAGATTTTATTTAAGTATCTAATAAATGTACCAAAAAGTAAAATTATATGTAAATATGATACCTAACAGTTAAAATAGGCACTTACTGTAAGAACAGCAGCAATCTTCTTGGCTACAGATGGAGTAATTTGGAAAGCATGTGAAAACTCCCAGCCTTCCAGATCAAACACAGCCTTGACTCCATTCCGCTGAGTTTCTACTTCCCGTACAATAAGCTCAGATGTAATTAGACTTACACGAAATACATCATAGGCTGTAAACACTTTTGGATCCCAACGTGCTAAAGAAAAAACCATTATTATATCTCAGCTTTGTGTAAAGAACCAGAAAGATTTCAAAATGGAACTAATTCTTTTTAGACTTAAAAGATCAGTAGGAATAAAAGCAAATTCAAGGATTATGAATTGAATAGTAGATTAAATTAGGGTCCAAAGATATATGCTTGTTTCTCCCTCTCTCTTCAAATCTCTGACAAAGAACAGGTTTTTTTCTTTTTTAAAATCATGGGAGTGGGGGATATAGGCTAGATTTGAGTGCCACATAAGATCACAACTTCATTCGTGAGAAGGTTGTACCTAAAGATGCAAGTCTATAGTTACGCTATTAACTCAGAAGTGTTAGAAATGAACAAAGTGGCGGCCTGGATTATGAGGATCAGCTAGGGCCTCACGGTAAACGTTACAGTTTGCATCTGAAATGTTCCCTAAAAGCTGATGCATCAAAGGCTTGATCCCCAGCAATGTTCAACGGAGAGCTTTTGGGAGGTGACTGAATTTTGAGGGCACTGAACATTGATCAACTGATTAAACCAATGATGAATTCATAGCTTAATGGGCTATTGGAAACTGATGGAAACTATAAGAGGTGTGGCTTAAATAGAAGAGAGAGGTCACTGCAGGCATGCCTTCAAAGGGTATACTGAAACCCCAGCTCTTTCTGCACTTTCTTCCTACCACTGACCATGAACTGAACAGCTTTCTGTCGTGTGCTTCCTGCCGTAATGTTCTGGCTCAGTACAGGCCCACAGCAATAGGACAAAGCAAACCGAGACTAAAACTTCTGCAACCATGAGCCAAAATAAACCTTTCCTCCTTTTAAGTTTTCCTCAGGTATTTTGTCACAACAATGAAAAGTTCCGTAATACAGAGAGATACATGAAGAGCTGACAGATTGATACTATATTATTACAGCTCTTTGTGACAAGAAACACATAGCAGGTGCATGTCTCCACAGAACTGGACAGGAAATTCCCACAGGCTTGGGAAAGAAGAACTGAGGAAGTGCCCAGGTAGCTACACATACCCAAGGAAAGCAAACAGCACCTGTGCTTCAGGGAAATACTGATATCCTTGTTCACATGCCTCCATTTCTCCGCCACCATCCCTGGGACAGAAATGACAAGAACTGACAGGAAAGTAGCCAACCTTAAAAAAAAAGATAGGTTCCCACTAAAAATTATACTTTACATATACACAGGAACCAAACTACAGATAAAGATGCCCAAACTAAAGGAAGCAGTTGAGAAAGTAAGATTCATTGGAAGAAACATAGTAGTCTCAGTGAGAGGTTGGAGGAGGAATACTGAAAGCCATTATTATGAGAACAGGCAAATATTTAAAAAGAATCAGTTGAGATCCTGGAAATCAAAAAGACCATTCAATAAAAATTTAGTTAATGGAACAAGTGACAGAAAAGACACAGGCAATTAGTGAATTTGAAATATCAAGTTGAGGTGCTCTCTCAAACTTGTCATAAAAAACCAAAAATTGATAAATATGAACAGAAAGATAAGTGATAAATACAGCTAAATCTAGAAATCTCAATAGCCATCTAGAAAGAGATCTAGAATAATAGAGAACAAGAAATAGAGGCAGAAATAGTAAGAGTGGGTAAATTTTTTCCATAATGGAAAAAAAGATGTGAAGCATTCAGACTGAGTGACCTATAGATTACCAAATAGATAAATGACAAGAAAGATTATTCATAACTAATGATAAAGCTTCAAAAAATCAAAGTTTCTGGCTTGGGTAACTGAGTAGTTTGGTGGTATCATTTATTAAGAAAAGTAAGAAGTGTTTTTAGTGGAAAAAATCGTAAGTATGAACATGTCCAAATAGTGGCTGTGAGACTTCCCACTTGGTATAGCTGAAATAGGAAGTATATTGTGGATCTGGATCCCCAAAGAGAAGATGAGGGTAAAAATACAAAGTGTGATCCAAAAATATGGTGAATGTTTAAATCAAAAATTTATTATAGTAAAAGAATTAAGATGTGTTATGCACATGTGTCAACTCCCCACCAGAAATGCAGTAATTATTCTGTACTAATAAAAATAAAAAGTTGGAAAGAAAACAAAAGAAGATTGCCATGAATCCCACTTGCTTTTAACACACTTATCCAATCCTACTTCCTACTTTCTGAAGAAGTTCTGGAAATCTTCTTTCATGTGTTTTTACGGCTGCCTCAATATCCTGGATTGATTCAAAACATTTACAGCAATTTCAGCTAAATGAACACATTGCAGTGTATTCTTATCCACCTTATTCACTGAATCTGGTATGACTTCTGGCACTTACCTAAAGTCAGAGTGACTAGGAAAGGTAAGCATTTTCAGTTGATTGAGGATCTTGAAGCAGCCATGTGACAAAAGATACTCACAAAAGAGGACTTCCAGAACTGCTTCAGAAAGTGGCAGCTATGATGGGATAAGTGTGTTCAAAGCAAGAGGAAGTATTTTGAGTGGGGGGTTAATGATACTGTGTCTTTTACTGTAATAATTGTTTTAAATTTATATATTCATTGTATGTTTTTATCATACTCAGTAATAATTCTGAGAGTTGGTTGTCCATACACAGCTATCTATGGTAGAGATTGTCTTAGATCTGTTTTTCTCTGTTAAAAGAGAAAAAAATGCATGTGAAGTAGAAGCTAAAGCCAGTATCCTAAAGAAATCTAAAATTTAAGAGGATGAGTATAAAAGGTGACACCAACAAAGGAGATCAAGAAGGAGCTGCAAGTTAGGTCAAAGGAAAACACCAGGAAAATGCAGCATTAGAGAAGCCAAGGGAAGAGGATATTTCAGAGGAAGAGAAAGTGGTTCACTGTATTGAGAGCTCCAGTGAAACAGAACTAAACATGTTCATTAGATTTGGTGAAAATAATGCCATTACTGATTATTTAAGGCCTTTTCAGCAGAGGAGGAGGTGAAATCAGACCAGAATAAAAGAAAGATGATCTCTGAGCAACTGTGTTTTTATGGCAAACATTACTAATTTAAGAACTGACTAAAAACGGTAAGGGCGAC
>RJWM01011630.1:0-59223 GCA_004363535.1 Dasyprocta punctata | reverse complement strand
CAGACAGCAGAGCGGGGACAACGAAGGAGAGGACAGGAGGACAGCCCGTCTTCCCGGCCCAGGGTGGGGAGGAGCGCGCTCCAGAAAGCCGTAGGCTCTGCTCCCCAGCCAGGGATCTTCGCACACTTTTAACATTTTCGCGCTTCAAACGCCTGCTAGCAACTGTCCTGGGAGCCGCAGGAGACAGCGTGTGGCCGGCACTTGGTTCCTTCTCCCTTTGGGGCAGTTTCTCAAGGGGGCTTGTGCTTCACGGACTCGGTCTGCTCTGACCTGCTGCATGGCGCGGGTGAGCTGCTGCCGGGAGGTAGGACCCGGGGGCTCTGGGTGTGCCGGCCCCTCTGCCCTCCCTCCGGCCGTGGGTCTCTCGGCGTGCACCGCCACTCATCACCTCCGAGGTTGGTCATCTTAAGGCAGGGCGGCTGTGAGGGTGTGGAAAGTTAAGTGCAGAGAATGATTGATTGATGGCGGCCGCTACATTGGCTGACGTTGGAGGCTAACACTTTCGTGCAAGTCACAGTCTATGACCCGGTTGGTAGATTAGACTGTGTCTGATTTATGATGCACAGACTGAGAGCGGGATGGGAGCCAGCATCACAGCCATTCGCCCAGCTCTCGTAGGCCGCCGGCCCTGGGGGCCTTTGTAGGATGTGGGAACCAGACTCCGCTACCACACAACGCGGGGCCCAGGCGCGGCACGGTCAGGGCTGTGCAGACTCTCACAACAGCAGGTGGAGAGGGGGGTTTGTTCTGTCTGGGAGGGGCTCGGGGGAGACCCCAAAAGCACGGTGACTCCATCCTCATTCTGTGACTGAGCGTGACAGTAAGAGCGCAGCAGACCATTTCTCCTCCCTGGCTTTCGAGTGGCCGTGTGCAGCAGCACAGCGAGTATGAACGCCAACCCGAGCCCTGTTGCCCAGGTCCAAATCCAAGCTCTCCCTCTTGCTGGCTGTGTGATGCTCAGCGGAACCCTTCGGCCTTCAGTTTCTTTGTCTGTGAATAGTGGTGACAGTGACGGGTGTGGCTCCCAGAATGGAAACCTCCCCCTGCACAGCGCCAAGCTAACACAGCGTCTTCAAGGTTCTTTGAGGCTCCTGTTCAAAACAAGGGGGTTTGCAAAGGGTGGGGCAACTCCTGTGCCACAGCACCTTGGGGTCCAGGCCCATGTCGGGGAGTCCAGGGGCAGTGTGGAGAATGGCGAGCTCCTTGCACCGCCATAAACGCCTTTATTTGCATCTCCATATGGTATCTTCATTTGATTTACATCCATACCTCAAAGAAACAGATGGGTTTTGCTAAATAATCACACGAGAGGGAAAATAGTTTCCCTTGAGCCCTGGACCTCGCCTCCCTAATTCTGAACCAAGTACCTGATTTTTGTTAATAATACTAGCTGTCATTTAGTAAAACCGCCTCTCATGCCGTGCATGATGCCAAGTGTCTCCTAGGTGGTGTTTGGCACACCCACCGCAGCCCACAGGTCGATTTTCTCCGTGTTCCCGTTCTGCAAGTGAGACAGGTATGGTCCAGACCCTTTCCAGTTAGAAGATGGTGGAGTCAAGAGCAAAGCCCATGTTCGGCCAATTCTAAGGTTATTTCGCTTAACCACTTGTTTCCATTTGGGGAAGAAAGGATCCCGGGTTTCCTCCCCAGTTTCAGAGGGGCCAGTCTGCAGGAAGCAGGCCTCCTTCTCGCACTCTCCATGATGGGGAGAGCTGAGCCCAGGTCGCCGCAGTGGCACCTACATGGACTGGCCACCTGGTGTGCAGGACAGCCGGCCTCTGTGGGGCTGGGCCTGCTAGACAGTCCTTTGCCAGGGACTCAGCGGCCTGCGAAATTTCAGAGGGGAGTCCAGGTACTGCAGGATCACTGGGGAAATAAGACTTGGAAACCTTGTAACTGAAGGATAGTGGGAAAGGGAGCCGGCTGCTGCGGGGAAAGGCTTTGGGGAGGGAGAGGCAGGGGACCAGGGGCCTGAGAGGGAGCATTAGGGAGAGGAGGGGACGGGATCTTGGAGGAAGGAGGCATAGGACCTGAGTTCAGCAATCTGGATGGTGCTCAGTTCTGAGAGTGTGCGTGGCTGGCCGGGATTGCACCAGGGTGCCAAGGCTGGCATATGGCAGATATTTGGTAAATGTTTTGATTTGTTTTGATTTCATGGTGCTGGGCAAGCACCTTACTCCTAGTGAGCTATACTCCTAGCTGAAAATGTTTACTCATTTATAGCTGAGGTGGAGTGTGTGTGTGTGTGTGTGAGCATTTATTAAGTGGCTACTGCATGCCAGAGAGATGATATTCTTTATCTCAGACAACAGCCGTGACACCATAAAGTAGATGCTAAGACTATTTAAATGGGAAAGCTGTAGTTTGGAGACATGAAATCACCTGCCCAAGTTGGACACTGGCTAGGTAATAAAACCTAGTGTTTCAGAAAGGTTTATCTGACTCCACAGCTCTCTTCTGCTATGGTGTCTGCCTTCCTCCGCCCTCCTCAGTGTTAGCGAAGTGTCACCATGACCTTCCAGATAATGGTTTAACCCAGTTCAACGCGTGACTCTTTACAGAAGCACCCAAGAAGCGATGCTGAGCGTGGGTGCCTTGGCAGAGGAGTGAGGAGTGTATTTTTATTTGAGTAAGCTTTGTTGTACCTTTCAAAGGTGACTGTGGTCTTTTACACTCAGGAGCAACTCTGCAGACAGGCCAGTACCCATTTGCCCGTCCGCACAAATGGCTATCGAGCACCTGCCGCGTGCAGGTGGTGGGTCAGGGCCTAATACTGTGCCTTGCACACTGTGGGTCCTAGATAAATAAGTACATGCATACTGAGTGGGTGGATGGGTACTGGTCTCTGGAATCCTACAAGTGGTGTTTACGGCCCTGTGCCAAGGAAAATGTCAACATGGTTCCATAGGAAAGATGCTGAGAAGGTCACAAGTGCTTTAGTACAACAATGTGGGGGGCACCCTGCGAAGAGACGGGGAGTCTCTTTTCAAAGCAACATGAAGACAGCCTCGGGGCTGTTGACCCTGACACAGGGCGACTCTGCAGGGCAGCTCTGTGACTGCCGCCCACTGTGGGCTGATGCCATGCTTGCTCCTCAGAAAGTTAGATCTTCTCTGAAATGCTTCTGCTTCTAACCTCACTTTATTGGTGACACAAAGGATTCTAAACTCACGAAACCATGAAGGGAAGGAAGTGCAAACGCAATAATTATATGACTCACATAAAGAAGAGCCATAAAAATATTATTTTGTGACCACAGTGCAAACGACTTGACGCAGTAACTGGAGATGACTCCAGCTAAACCCGTGAGCTGAGAGCTTCACATGGGCTCCGGAGCTTGGAGTCCGGCCCGGTCAGGTCTTTGTCCTCACCCTGCCTGGGGCTCAGTGGCAGTAAAGGTACAGCGCAGAACTGCTGTGGAAGTGTCCACAGGCTGCGGGGCTGCTGTGGCCGTTCGCTCGTGAAGTCACCCGCTGGACTGCAGAGCCCGGAAGACAGAGCTGTGGCTGTGGGTCCTGTCCGGGGCTGGCCTCACGGACTAGTGGGGCGGCTGCTCCCAGCACAGGGCCTACCCATCCTGCAGACATCTCTGGCCTCGAGCTCTGGGAAGCTGGCATGTTTCTGACATGTAACTGAACACAGAACAGCATGAGAGTCAATTATGCCTTCCTTCTCAAGCATCTTAAATAGCCTGGCAGGGGGCTGTGACCCAGGCTTGGTTCTGGACCAGTTATGGAGTCACTGTGCTTCCTTGACCTATGATGTCTCTATCTGTAAAATGGGAGCAGCAACTACCAGCACCATAGTCTGCTGCGATAGCAAATCCCGTGAAAGGAAGATGTCATGCGAAATGGTGCGGGTTGTTTTGGCAATCCTGGCCTATTCCAAGCAGTCAGTAAATATCCACAAAGTCATTCGTATAAGGAACATTAGAGTTTTAAACTCAGCTTTAGGGTATTTGGTGACAAAAGTTTATTTGCTCACAAATGGAGAGTCACTAGATCTTCTTCCCTCAGTGTTTCCATCTACAATATGGAGGAGTAATAGCATTTACTCTGGAAAGATAGATGGGCTTTGGAGCCAGAGCATCCAGGTTAAATCGTAGTCCTACCACTGGCTCGCACTGGACAGGTGATCCTCGGCTCCCTGGGCTTTACTATCTGCTCAGGTGTCTGTGCCCAGGGTCACTGTGAGGCTGGAGTGAGACCAGCGGGTCTGGCGCAGCTGGGAGCACACAGGAAGTGCTCCAGAGGGGGACCGGGTGCTGTCCTCACAGCACTGCTGAGGAATGAGTGGGAAGTATGTAGGCAACTGAGTATCAAACACCAGCCTGCTCAGGAAACGTGTGAAGAATGTAAGCTTCTCCTTTGTGTCCCCCAGGCATTTAACACAGAGTGGCTGCTTGGTTCACACAGTCGCTTGGATGCTGAAGGAATGAGCTGGATGGTGGCCGGGTTCTCTCTTCCCTTAGTCTATCTGTTGAATGGCTCTTGGAGCCCCTGACAACACAATTGAATAGTTCATTTGGTCTCTTCTCGCAGGTCATTTCCCAGACTCTGTCCCCAACCTGGAACCAGATGCTGCTGTTCAATGAACTGGTGCTGCATGGTGACGAGAAGGAGCTGGCGGAGTCCCCACCGCTCGTGGTGGTGGAGCTGTATGACAGCGACGCAGTGGTGAGCATCCACCAGGCCTGCCCATGAGGCCTCGTTACACGCACCTCACTGAGCCTCTTCCTTTGTGGTGGTGGTAGTGTTGGGGTTGGTGCTGGTGATGCCAAGGATTGAACCCGGAGCCTCATGCACTCTAGGAAAGATCTCTGCCGCTGAGCTGCATCCTCAGCCCTTCCAAAATGTTTGTATTTGAGATCCAGCCTCATTAGCTGTCATGGACCACCTCACCTGGCTAACTTAAAGTAAATAAAGTCCTGGCATCGTGAGTAGCCAGGACCCTAGATGTGCTTAGACACAAAACTGGCTCTGGAAATTGGGGATATCGATTGCTTTACTCTGAGTTTCTCTCTTAGAGTTCCTTTTGAATTGTAGTTAAAATCAGACCTAGTGAGCAGACTCTAGCCAACACACGCTTCCTCGGAGAACAACACACAGCTGTTCCCACCCGCAGCATCCCCCGTCATAATGAGAGTTTTATGGGCCTCGTTGGAAGGGAAAGGCTGGGCACTGTGGCTGACCCGCCTTTGTCACCGCACCTCTCCCACGCTTGGCTTAGCGTTCCCCTGGGAGCCCCAGTGGGTCCCGCGGCTCCCCAAGCTGGTGGAACGGGGCAGAGGAGTTAGCAGCAGAGGCGAGTGAGTGCGGAGGAAACAGGGCAATGCTAATACTCACAGTGCTGTAAGGATTACTTGCCGAATTGCATGATGTGGATCAGAACCAAGCAGCTAACGATCAGAGGACAGAAATTCATGTCTTTTATGCTCTAGGGAAAGCCGGAATATTTGGGTGCCACGGTAGCTGCCCCGGTTGTGACACTGGGTGACCAGGACTATGAGCCTCCCCGGCTGTGCTATCACCCTATCTTTTGTGGAGCTCTCTCTGGAGGGGACCTCCTCGCCGTGTTCGAGCTGCTGCAGGTGCGTGATCTGGAGTGGGGGGTCACGCTAGATGCCCACCTAGGGCACCCAGCCTGAGAAGCCGCCCTTCAGTGAAGCTGCGCCTGGTCCCTCCCTGCTGTTCCGTGGCTGGAAGTGTCTCCTGGAGACCAGAGAGGGGAGTTAAGGGCACAGGAGACGTGGAGCAGTGCTAGAGCCTTTCCCCTACAATCCAGAGTCCCAGGGTGAAGAATCCCATGGGCTTGCCCGTCACTGCTAGTGCAGCTCCCCACATGCGTGCCCCAGCCCCATTCGGACCACGGAAAGATACAAAGGCAGAGGTGGTGAACATTTGTGGGCCGCTCACCACACACCTGGCTGTGTGTGCTGCCTCCCACAAGCCTGCTGAGAAAGACCGCGACTGTCGTGTGCCAGACAATGCCTTTCGCCACCTGCTCTCAATGGAGCCGTCAGAGGTTGAGCTGGGACTTGAACTTGACCTTTGCAGCCTTTTGCTCCCTGTATCACAGTTTCCCAAAGGCAAAGGTCTCCCAGTCCTTTTCAGGAAGACCCAGGGAGCTTATGAACCTGTGTCTAGGAAGGTCTTTTGGGAAGCAGAGGCAGGAAGGGAACCTGAGACCCTGAAGTCTGAGTGTTCTGTAGAGAACCAAACAGGACATAGACAGGGCAGAGAAAATGTGAGTGGTCTGGTGTCGGATTCCCCCCTGGACCGTCCACTCACTGAGCTATCAGGAGGACCAGTGGCGCTTTTCCTTTGGGCCAGACCGATGCTTCTGTCTTACTCAATTTGGGTGCTTATAACAAATTCCATAGCCTGGCTGTCTTGACCCACAGATACTTGCTTCTCATAGTTCTGGAGGCCAGGAGTCCTCAGTGGAGGCACTGGCAGATTTGGTGTCTAGTGAGGGCCTTCCTCCTCATTTGTGGGCTGATATTTCTTGGTTGTTTTGTTATTAGGACACTCATCCTTCATGATGGTTCTGCCCACATGAAGTAATCACATCCCGAAGTCTCCACCTCCAAATATCACATTGGGAATTAAGATTTCAACATATGCATTTTAACATTCAGTCTGTAAAATCTTCTATAGGAAACTTTGATTTTAGGACTCATGTGCTAGAGAAACTGGAAGGTGATCGTTATATTGGATAAGAGTAAAGATTCTAGACCTGGATTCCTGGGAATAAATCTCAGCCCTTCCACTTACTGGTCTGTGACATTTTTAGTAGGCTGCTTACTCTATGCGTCTGCAAAGTACAAGGTGATAATCAATCTCCCTAACATGCTTGGCATGGAATAAATATCCAATAAACACTCTTATTATTAATAATATTATACCATGGGATATTAAGGTAAGATGTTTGATCCCACCTACTTATTTTAGAAATTAAACTTGGACATAAAGGCAATGAGTACTTCAGTAAGGCAGGATGTTGAATAGGTAACAAAATAACCTACTCATGTTAGACACTGAGCAGGATGGAAAGGTAAACATTTAAGTCAGACAGATTTCCATCTGCCATGAGGCTGGAGAACATTAAGATGTCCTCTGAGGAACAGGGTTGGGGTTGGATGCACTGATGTTCAAACTCAAACTCTGCTGTCCTCTGCAGTCTGGAGTCTTTGCTGGCCCCAGCGATGAGTTCATAAGCCCATCCTGTCGAAGGCTTTGACTGTGATTTGTTTTTTGCTCCACCCCAGGAAGAACATTTTGAGGATGGAACGGCTACTTTGCAGAAAGAGTGAGCTCTCTGTCAGGGAAACTGAGTCTAAATGAGCTCTTAGGAGAATGGAATAGTGAGAATTCAGGTGCTGGCTCCATCTGCGTGATGGTTACAGCCTAGGAAGGTAGAAGAGGACTAGAAAAAATCCCTTTCTTAAGAATATTAGGATAATGAGCCAAGTGGATTGCAATAGGATCAGCTGCAGCCGGGTAGGTGAGAATTACACAGAAATATGGATGGTCAGAAATGAAGGCAGCCTTGGAAACCGCAGGTCTAGTCTACACTCAACTGAGAGTCCAGGTTATTTTAGACTGTCAATGAGTGATTTTAGATCAAAACCAAACACAATATTAAATAACAGTGAACTTTATATGTAGGGATTTTGCCTTCGTTGGTCTTCCTAACACTTGTGGAGGGAAATCCAGTCCGGTGTTTCTGTCTGCACGCTCTCTCTCAACTGGCAGCTTCTCTTTCTACAAACCTCACACTCAGTACCCACAGATGATCAGTGGTACCTAAGAAATATTTCCCAAAGTCTGCTTCTTGGTACACCAGTCCTTCCAAATATAATGGACAAGAAAGTTCAGGAATCACCTCATATTCCAATAACAGTGCTTTGTTTTCATTTAAAGTTACTTGCTGCTTATGGCAAGTGGTACTTACTTTACCTAGAAACATGAAGCTTTCATTTTTATTTCATTTTCATTTTTAAAAAACAAAGTTGTGACCAATTAAAAAAAGGTAAGTAAGGTGGTGAACGGTTGGCACGGGAAAGCCACATCGAGTCCAGCCCTGGCACTGTGCTTGTGAGAACACTGAGGCTCAGGAGCCAGGCACTTGCTCTTCAGCACGCAGCTGCCCTCCCGAGTGCTCTGGGCCCGTCTGCCTCTCATCAGTGAGGGACTGGACATGTTGATCCACTCAGGCCCATGTGGGCTCAGCCCTCTGGGTCCCATGGCTGTACCTTCCCTGCTGTCTCTGCCCTGAGCTGACCCCCAGGGGTGCGACCTGCTGCTTCCCGACAGCCAGCCTGAGGGAAGAAGCATCGTGAGAGGTAGGAAGTTTAGGGGATACAGCTGGTGAGGCTCTCAGTGGGAGTTCCTCTCCTTTGATCGCCGGCGTGACTGTCTCAGCACACGGATGTCGCACACGCTGAGAAGATGGGGACTGGAAACGCCGTCATTTGTCAGCAGCCTCTCAGTTCTCATCTGTGGGTGGACGACTTTGCTTCCCTGTCTCCGTCATCAAACACTTCCCTGTTTCAGGAGGATTTGAGAGCCGGTCCTCCATGTACCAGACGGATCATGATCTCCATTTCCTCCCCCGAGACAGCTGCTCTCCGTCCTGTCAATCCTGGTCTAAACCTTGCTGTCGGCCGAGACACCCTGGCTTGGAAATTCCGTGGACCTTAACGGTGCTCAGTGTGTCTCCATCCACAGCCAGCGTGGCCCTGCCCGTTCCCGGAGGTCACTGTCCGGTTCCCTGGCTCCCTGCGTTTCCACGGGGCACGGGCTCCTTCCCTTTCACTGCGGCCTCCTGCGCTCTTCCTGTCCTCCCCGCCCCCACATGCCATCCTCTGCCAGCCTGCGGGGACCCCCTGTTCCCTCACGGCGCTGTCCCCTCTGCCAGCCCTCGGGGACCCCCTGTTCCTTCACAGCGCTGTCCCCTCTAGCAGCCCTGGGGACCCCTGTTCCTTCACAGCGCTGTCCCCTCTAGCAGCCCTCGGGGACCCACTGTTCCTTCACAGCGCTCTCCTCTCTGGTATCCCTTGGGACTCTCTGTTTCTTACCTACGGGAACATTCCCTAACACCGATTTTGAAATACTATCCTTTGCAAATAGAATAGGAAAATATAAAATATGCTTCATGTTGCATCTTTCTTGGGAATCTGAAATGCCCAGTGCTACAGTAAAGGCTCTGAGAAGTCCTATAATAAAAGATGCTTTTCAATATTTTCAAAACCCAGTATTTCCCAAATGTGTGTGACTACAAAACTTATATATCTGATAACTGTTAATATTCCACAAAGAGAAAACTTCTCTTATAAGAGAATGTCAGATTTCCACAGCCCAGCTTTTAAACTGTCCTCTCTGCCCAGCCAACTCCCCTGTCCCCTGTGTCTGTCTGAAAATGGCCATCACCAAATTTCAGAGCCAGAGGCGCCTCTCCTAGGAAGGTGTCTCACTCCACTCAATCTTATTCAACACTCTCCCCTCCGCTCTGTACTTCACCTCTTTTTAAATTCAGTTCAGGTCAGTCGTTGGTATGCCTTGTGTCTAGACGTTCCCCCGACGCCTCATGTGGTCATATGTGGGTATTTTAGAGGTGGCTGGATCTAGCGTGTGTGGTGCTGGGATCAGGGATGTGACTCTGGGATTGATTCATGGTTTGATGCTAGGATTAAAGGGCCTCACCCTGGTCGTGGGCAGGAGGCAGAGAAATGGCTGCTGTTTACTCACTGCTTTGCTGCCTCTGCTCCTGCCTGCTAGAAACTGTTTCTCCTCTGCTGTGTCACCCTGCATGGGTGGCAGATGACTATGAACTGAAACCTCTACAAACTATGAGCTAAAATAAACCTTCCCTACTTTTACTTTAGGTGTCAGGTATTTTGTCTCAGCAACAAATAATTAAGACCATTGTTAACAGGCTACTGAAACAATTTTCATCTCCATCAGTTTGTAAGTTTCTTAAAGAACTGCTTTACATTTAATTTATACATTCCAATATGTACTTATTGAGTGCCTACTATGTGCTGGGTGTGTTCCTAAGGAATCATCCTAAGCAAACAAAACAATAGCTCTCTCTGCCCACATAGGATTTATGTTCTAGAGAGGGGAGACAGGAGACAACACCAAGTAAGTTATAACAGCAATGTGCAAACTATGTAGTGGACTATAATGTGGCAGATGCGGAGGAGACAAGGTAAAGTAATATGATATGAGATGGCCATGGGTATGGTAGGAGGAGGGACAGGACTGACTTTTAGGTGTCTCGGGAAGCTTCACTGGGAAGTGGTACTTATGTCAAGACCCGATGGCGGAAAGGACCAAGCCACGTAGGTAACTGGGCAAGGAGCTTTTAGTGCAGGAGGAGTGGAAAGCAAGCCCCTGAAGCCTGTTTGTCTGGCATGGCCAAGGAGGCCAGCACAGATGGCGTGGAGTGCAGTGTGGGGGAGAGGAGGCGAGGTCATACAGAGCCGTGGAAGGGCCTTGGCTTGTGCTCTTGGAGAGGCGGGATGCCCGGGGCGCTTTTCAGGAGGTATTGGACTCAGATGAAATGTGCTGGGTGCCAGGTTGATCGTGTTCTGAAAGGCCGGGCGGGGCTCGTGCAGAGGCTGTGCAGACTGGAGATAAGATTGCAGCCGTGGAAAGGAAGATGAATGGCTGCTGAGTATATGCTAAAGAGACCACCTGGCTGGCTGATGGATTTGACGTGGAATTGGGAAATTCATCTCCATGTCACACACAGAAGCCGGCAATAATATTTTATACAAAGTATACTTTCAACGAAATATTTTCAAATGCATTTGTCATTCATTGGATTAACAAATGTTCCCAGAGTTCTGTGTTTGAGGTGGATTTCAGCTCTCAGGCCATTCCCGGGGCTGCTCCCGGCACTGTCTCTTCTGCAGCTGCAGAAAAGGCTTGTTTGGTGCACTTTCGCCTCCCTGTCCCTCAGTCTTCCCTCTCTACACTTAGAAAGCTGTTTCCCTGGACTTAAAACATTCTTCTTGTTTCCAGAATCCTCGCTCTCCTTTTAGAACTGTCCTCTTCCCTGCTGTTTGTATGTTCTCCTTCCAGCAGATTTACCTTCCTCTCATAGAATGTTTTGCTCCTGTGTTAGTTTCTTGTTTAGTGTAATAAATTACTTCAAACATGGTGGCTTAAGATAGCGTGCATTTATTGTCTTACATTTCTGGAGCGCAGCAGTCTGGAAATGGCCTGGCTGAACTGCTCCTTCTGGAGACCCTGGGCTGGGTCTGTTCTCTCAGCCTCCTGGAGGCCACCTGCCTTCCTTGGCCAGTGGGCAATTCCTGTGTCTTCAGGCCAGCAGTGTAGCTTCTTCAAATCGATCTGCCTGTCTCATCTGTCTCTCCTCTACTTTCACCATCCTATGTTCTCTGATTCTGTCCCTCCTGGTTCCATTTTATAAGGCCCTATGATTACATTGGGCCCAGCCAGATAATCCAGAGTAATCTCCCACCTCAAGAGCCTTGATTTCCTCACATCCACCAAGTCCCATTTGCCATGGCAGGTTATGCATTCAGTAGGCTCTGGGCTTTAGTATGTGGGGCTCTTTGGGGAGCTGGTATTCTGCCTGCCACACTTCCCAACTCTGTCTCTTTAGTCTTCTTACAGATTGAGTGTGTCGTGCACCCCCAGGTGAGCCGTTTCCACCTGCTTTGTGTGCCTGGAGCTCCCTGGAGTTGTGCTGTGTGCAGCCTTTGTGTGTCGTATGTCAGTTGTGTCCTCTTAGAATCTGCTCTTCCTTCTCATTCTATTCCCTAGGAATTTCTCCTTGCCGTCATGGGAGCTTTCTCCAGTTTCTCCATGTTTTTAACTTTGTCTCTAGGGTACAGAATTTGGCGACCTGATACCCTTCTTGTCTTTTATCTCTTTCCATTGGCTGGAAAAGTGAACTCTTCTTCTTTTATGTTCAGCACTCATTACTCATCTCATTAGAAGTCTGAATGATGTGACTGAGTTGCCTTCGAACAGCATCTCTGTGTGATTTTTCTCCCTGTTTTGTAAAGGTAAAGTTATCAGTGAACAAATGCTCCACTAATCTCGACTTTATGGAAGTCGCTCACCAGAAAGCAAATCAGGGATCAGGGCCGGCAGGCAGACTGAGATCCTATGCATTATTAAGACCCTCCACCAGAAGCCCTGCAACCGTGAAGAGAATCTCAGGTCATCAGCCTGACCACAGGGTCCACACTGGCCTCCTCTGGTGACCAGCAAGCCAGCACATTCCCGAGCACTTGTCCCGGGCCCTGCAGCATTGGCGCTGTGCAGACTCGTGCTCAGGTCTGCTCTGCCTTGTCCACAAACTCACTTTTTGACTTGGGCCCAGCAAATTTTCTCTGGGATCTTTTTGTTTGCCAGGCTTGGCGACAGTCTCTTCCAGCACTCTGAAGGTACCAACCCATCATTTAGGATTCCCTGTCTGCTGAAAAGATGAGTGTCGTTCTGGTTGTGTCTTAAAAGATGATGTTCTCGTTTTTACCCACTCATGAAGGTCTTCTTTCCAGTGAAATTTTCAATCATAGAATTCCTCTTTCTTCCTTTTTGTTATAGGTTTTGCTGTACTGAGAATCTTAGTCTTAGGTCTCGCTGAATAGATTTAGCCTTGTAATACAGAGTTCGTATCTGGTTTATACACTATCAGACTCATCTAGGGACCTGTTCTTCTGATTGCTGTTTCTCTTTGCTTTTAATCACACTGGCATATTTCCTTGCATGCTAGACATTGTATATAACAATACGTAGAGAAAATCTGAGCCTAGGATGATACTGCTTCTTTCCAGAGCATTTAAATGTATTTCCGAGGTATTTTGAGGCCAGCAGCAGTCCTGGATCATCTGTGTCCAACGAGAGACTGAGATGATTTGAGGTTGAGCTTTATTCTTTGCGAAGGTCATAGCTTTCCAGTTTCCACTCCTCCTAGGGAGCCGCTGTGTGCCAGGAAGCAGGCCAACTCCCACACCGTCTCGGCAATGCTTCACAGCAGACCCGGGAACTGGGCAGCGTTAGTTCCATTTCACACAGGGCAGATCTGAGCTGCAGAGACGCTGAGTGATTTCTCCAAGTGCACAGTGAGGGATGGAACCCTGAACCAGTCGCTCGTTGTTGTGCTGGAGATGCAATGCGAAGGACAAACGATGGGCTGGGGGGAGGGGAGAGGGAGAAGGGCTCTGGAGCCAGAGTGACTTCCGGATGGGCAGGGTCCTGATGTCCCTGGGAGCAGAGGCCTCCTCAGTGCTCTAAGCGGCTGCCTCTCTTACCCCACTTGCCCCACCCTTGCTGTGCCTGCAGCTGGGGCCTTAGAGGAGCTCACCCTCTTTGTCCCTGATTCTCACTGCTTCACCTTCTTAATGATCCTTACTTTTCCTGGGCCCCTGCACACCACGTAGCTTTAGAGACTCACTTTAAAGATCTCTCAAGGGCCGTGCAGAACTCTAAAGGATTTTGAGCTTCTTCAGGGCATTGCCCAGGCTGGCACCTTGGCAGCCCCAGGACAAGGAATCTTGATGCCTGTTAGCATCACACAGTGGTGGTTCCTGAGCCCGGCAAGGCCGTGCAGGAAGGAGGGAAGGGAGGCAGATGGGAAGGTTCATGGGTAGAAAGGTACCCCCGGGGTAGGAGGAGGAACTACTAATGCCCCACAGCACAGAGGGATAAAGCATGATGACAGCAATGAATGGTTTCTGAATGATGAGAGGGATTTCGAGCACTTGCGATACAGAGAAGTGGTCAGTGTCTCAGGGGATGGGTATGCTGCTTACCCTGATCTGAGCGTTGCGGGTATTGAAATGTCACACTGCACCCCTCAATGTGCACAATTGCTATGTATCAAATACCGAAAGAGAATTAAAAACGCGTCCAGAGGCAGCTGCTCCAGCACCAGCAGCCCAGCTGTTTTGTGGCCTCAGCTTTGAAGTGCAGGAGTGCTTTGCTTCCGTAGTAAGGGGTGTCAGCTGGTCACTGCCGGGCAGCGCTGGGCAGTCACCCTCGTCACAGCTCCTCTGTCCAGCTCCCTCTGCTCTGCAGCTGCCGTATCTCGAGCCTATTTGGGATCTGCCGTGTCCGTTCTCTTTTTTCTGTGCTTTCTTGTAATCAGCTGAGCCACACCTGCCGTTGCTGACTGGAACATGTCTGTGCGAAGGGAGCAGGATGTGTCCGTGCTCTGCAGGCTTCCACAAGCGCCGGGAATTTTCCAGCGTGTGGGGCTGATGAATCAGTTGGCCAGTAAACATTTGTCAGGAACTCGCTGAATGTGCAGTGCTGCTTGAGGGGCCCGGAGAATGAAATGAAGTAGACAAAGACTTGTCTCAGCCAAGTCACGCAAACATTTTGGGCAAACAGAGGCGAAAAGAACCACGCTTCACAGCAGTCCTCAGTGGGACATCGATTCCTGAGGGGCTGGAAGGTTCATCAGGCCCAAGAGTTGAAGGTCAGGAAGGGGAAGGGACTTGTAAAAGGTCACACGGTGGAGCCTAATGTGCTCAGTAAGTCTGTAAAGAGGACGTAAGGATGTGACACGCTGGATTCAAGAGGGCCACAGTGACTGAGATCAAACGGGAAAGGCTTCTTGAGAGGCGTGTGGCAAGTCAGGCTGGGGTAGGGCGGGCGGCCATGTAAGAGAAGGACCCTGTCCTCAGCGTGCGGTCTGAGTCCTCTGTGGGAGATTCCAGCAAAGCAGCGCGATCGCCCTCCCACGGGCCAGCGGCCCCCAGTGCACAGGAAGGGGCGTGGGTTCTGCCCTCGGAAGGACTCGTTCTCTACCCCGCTGAGGAAGCAGCGCTCTGTGTGATTAAACACAAGTCTCTCCGAGCAGTGCTTCATGGCTTTTCTGGAGCGCTCGAAGCGTCTTCTCAGCAGCAGCTGTGTGCTGTCCTGCCTGTGTCATCTATCGACGGCGACCCTACATCTCTTTGTCTTTTTTCCCATCTTCCTTTGACACAGTGAGCTCACTGACAGCTACGTCTTACCAGCCTGGGTCTTACCATCCCTGGCCTAATCAGTGGTGGAGAACTCTTTAGAGCTTTCACTGATAAGAAACAGCCAGCTGTGGGATGTGTGCCTTAGGTTCACCATCGCTGGTCTAAGTGCTGCATAAGTGCTGGTCATTCTGGCAGATGAATGCATTTTCCAGTTAATAACTAAACATGGGAAACTGCGTGGGTCTCATTACATTTTAAATTAACAAGACCATGACACCTTACTCAGGTGATCTGGTGGCACCGCAGTCTCCCTCATTCCTGTCGTTCTCACCAGCACCCTTTGTATGGCAGGTCCCTTCCACTGGGCTACAAGCGCTTCCTCCCATCGACCCGCCAGACGTCTCCCAGATCTACCCCGTTCCTGCCAACATCCGGCCAGTGCTGAGTAAATACCGTGTGGAGGTGCGGCCTGGGGAAGGGCTGCAAGTTGTCCTTTGGGGCTACCGTGAGAGGGATGATGTGGGACTGGAACCCCACCCAGCTGCGGTTGGCAAGGGGAGCCCCCACAATTTGGAAGGGCCCTCTGAGGTCCTTGAGCTCGTCTGACTTCCTGAGCCACAGGGCTGGCAGGTGGCTCCTCCTCTGGTCTGTAGGTGACATCTCTGTGGGTCCTCTCCTCAGGTCCTCTTCTGGGGAGTCCGAGAAATGAAGAAGGTGCAGCTCCTGTCCGTGGACCGGCCTCAGGTTCTCATTGAGTGTGGGGGGCGAGGAGTGAAGTCCTGCGTGATCCAGAGCTACAAGAACAACCCCAACTTCAGCGTCCAGGCAGACACTTTTGAAGTGGTAGGGACCCCTCCCTCACTCCCTGCCTGCCTGCTCGCCCCCTTCCTGGACAGCCCTGCGCCCTCATCCCCTGGGCTTGGCGGGTGCGCGTCAGCTGTGGGAAAGAACAGTGTCGTTGTGAAAGGGCAGAGTTTCAGAGTGAGTTGAAATAGGTGTTCAGTGTTGTTGTTTTCAAAGTTTTCTAGTGTAGACCACACGACAAATCAAAATAGGTAGAAAAGCTTTTGCCTAGAGCAGTGGTTCCCAGTCCATCCCGTCAGCATCCCCTGGAGACTGGGGAGAAAGGCGCAGCCCCGCCCCTGGACAGCCGGTCCTTGGAGACTCTGAACTACTGGCCTTGAAGGCAGTCTCCTGACACTTACTTAAAAGGCTAGATTTTGTCAAAGGCCCTTTGTACCTAGAACGTCAGTCGTTTGCATGTGCCCTTGTGCTTCGCAAGGGATGTTTTTGGCACCTGCACTTCCTTTCATTTCAGTATCTCATTGTGCTTTTCACCCTCTGGGATTACCCATGTAGAAGACGTTTGCTCTGTTGAACTCAGTCAGCTCCACATCACGCATGTTCCTAAATTGACTGAGACGGTGTCTGAGGGCTGCACAGGGTTTGCACAGCTTCATGCAGGGTGTCAGGTGCTGTCCCCCACCCACTTCTGTGTCCAAGGGCTCAGCTTTCATCTGTTTTATATGTTGGGATGAGGCAGCTGTCATTGGAGCTGATGGTTCTGCTGGCAGATGATGATGAAATGGAGGACTAAAAACACTGCCGTGGGGATTTGGGTGACTTAAACCTGCGATGCATGGCGGACGTCACTCGTGCCTTTGGTGCCTATTCTCTGGTTTGGGAAGACAGTGCTCCAGGGTTTTGGCAGTGGCGGGGCGGGACTGAGGGGCAGAACAGCAAGGCAGGGGTCGGGAGGATGGATGCCCACTCCCTGCAGGCCTGTGCCGGAGAGATGGCCGGGCTTCATCCCAGCCTCTCCTGCAGGAGCTGCCTGAGAATGAGCTCCTGCACCCACCGCTGAGCATCTGCGTGGTGGACTGGAGAGCCTTCGGGAGGAGCACACTCGTGGGCACTCACACCATCAACTGCCTGAAGCAGTTTCTGTGGAAATCCAGGGGGCCCCCGGCCCTGATCGCTCAGGTGGATGGAGCCGAGCCAGGTAGAGAACGCCCCCTGCATTCCAGAGCCGCGCATCTGGAGTCTGGGCCTGCAGGCACCTGCGGCGGGAGTGGGTGGCTGGGGGTCTCCTGCTGCGTTTGCTCCCGCAGCCTCCTCTGCCTTCTCTGGCTGCCAAACTAAGACTGGTATCGGGGTCAGCTCCTCTAGAGGACATCTGGGATATGACTTAAGCTCCCTTGTCTCTCCACTCTGATATTTTTCTTGGATTTGTGTGTGATGCTATTTTAGTTTGCTCCGTTTTGGACGTCAGGTGTGCAGAGTTGAGTTAATTGCACTTCTCCAGTCTGTGCTGCAAAGTCCTCATTGATCTATTCCAGGCTTCTCTGTCATCAGATCTACCATCTCCCTGCACCTCATTCCCAGCTCCACTGCTGGTCTCCTCCTACTGTAGGTGCCGCATTATCATCCCCATAAAACTCAGACACAAATCCCGAGATACAGCTCAGCGGCACAGCGCCTGACTGGCAAGTGTGAGGTCGTGAGTTCGATTCCTGGTACAAAAAAATCCCCCTCAAACACATTTAATCTACATAAATGACATTATGCAGTAATCTTCCTCTGACTCCTTTGATTTCCTATTCCTTTAACTCAACACTGTTTTAAGGTTTATCCCCACTGCTTGGGTATACATTCTTTCCTTACTGCTAACTATTGTATCTTCTGTTTTGGTTTTCCTTTTCCTTCGTATTGGGTCCCTAGGCTGCCAGCAATTCCTCCTTCCCTAAACAGCGCTGTGATGAATATCCTTGTTCACATTCCCAAGGGAAGATGCTGGGTGGGAATTTCCCAGGAATGTACACCTGGGTCACAGGGAATGTGCTGTGTCATTCCAGTGAGTACAACCCAAAGTCACTCCAGCGCACCTTAAGGAGCAGTACCATGACGGTACTGCTCCTCAATAGCACTTGATATCAAACCTTGTTGATTACCATGACAGCACTTGTTATCAGACTTCTGAGTTTTTCTTTTGGTATGTTTCGCTTTTGGTTTTCATTCTTCTATGAATGGAAAGTAGTGTCTCATTGTTATTTGAGCTCAGATTTCTCTGATCGGTACTGAATTTGTGCCTCTCAAAGTATCTTGCTGCCCTCTTCATCTTTTCTTCTGTGATTTGCCTATTCATACCCTTTGTTCGTATCATATGTGATTCCTTGAGTTTTTTTTCTGATTCATGAACTCTTCTTGTATTCTAGATGCTAGTATTCTGTAAGTGTATATATATATTTTTTCCTCACAGTAGGATAGCTACAGAACTTGCCTACAGTCTTCATCTCTATAGAAATGCTTAAACCATAGGCTTCAAAACATAGGTGGATGTCATTGCATTTCTACAGAGATGGAGACTGTAGGCAAGTTCTGTGGCTATCCTACTGGGAGGAAAAAAATATATATATATATACACTTACAGGTAAAATCTGGTTTAAAAGACCTTTTCTTTCCCCTTGGTCACAAATACATCATTATCTTATTTTCTTCAGTTAGCTTTATGATTTTAGTTTCCTCTGCAGATATTTAGTCCCCTGCATGTGCACATGTTAGCTGGGTATCCAGCTGCACTTTTCTCTGTATCATGCACCCTTTTCCTTTGAAGACCTGCTGATTGATCTGTCATGTCTTTCCCCACTGATTTCCCCACTTTCTCTTAATCAAGTTTCCATGCATCTCCTGACTATTCCTGAGCTCCCCCATCTGTACTACTGGTTTCTTTGTTACTGTGTCTAGCAGGGTAGAGACCTAGAAGAGTTTTGGGGATGAATTTGCCATCAAAAGCCAGCAACTCTAGGAAGGAAAACCCCTGGAGGCCATGGCAGCATGGGGATACGGTCTGGGAACTGTCCTTAGTACTGAATCCTACAGTGATAACTGCACAGGGCATTTGATGGCGAAGAACAGTGCAGTGTCCCTAGAGTGGCATAATTAGCCAAGCTAAGAATCTCACAGAGTCCATGGATAAACCTCTGCTCCCTGCCACACGTGTGCACTCGTGTGCCCAGAGTTCCGCCTAGACTTGTGGGATTTACTGACTTCTGCAGCCTCAAAAGACTCCTCAAGCTAATACATTGGGGAGAAATAATCCGCCCAGAGGCCCTTGCTGTAAACCACAGTGCCCACGATGGATTACAGTTTCTCTCAGTGACCAGTAAAAAATGCAACCATTTATGGATTACCTGTTATGCACCAGATGCCTCATTTTATTTCCCCATGAAATGGGCATGTCTACTGTCATATGTAAATAAGGAAAATGAAGTTCAAAAATGTTAAGAACTTGCCAGATTTGAGTGCCAATCTAATTCCTAGTATTAAATCCCTGAAACTACTGCACTGAATTGAGTGACCTAACTATCCCCTGACTGAATATGGTTTCATTCCAGCTACTTCAGATTCATTAACAGTGAAGGAGTCTCCCGAACTCCCTGGCTCCTCCCAGGATCCCCCAACAGATCATGTCTATGTGGACGTTGAGCCTCCTGCCACTGTGGTACCTGACTCTGCCCAGGTTCAAGCAGCTGTCCTGGTCGACATCCCTGACTCATCCCCAATGCTGGAGTCAGAACGTGAACCTGCAGCCCAGGAGGCACCTAAAGATGGACCAGCTAAGGTCAGACGGTAACCCCCCTTCATGCGTACAAGGCTCCCAGAAATTTGCGCTGGAGGATCTAGACACTAATCCTCCCACCAGCTAGCTGTGTGACCTCACCTCGAGCTGGCAACTTCACGTTCCTGTGTATCCACTTCCTCGAGTGTAAGATGAGGGTAGTGATAGTGACCTCAGAACACGGCTGTAGGATCAGAGAGTCAATGTGTATGAAATTAAACTGCTAGCCAAAAGTGACAGTAATGTTTAATTGGAAAGATACTCTTCTAAAGTCATTTTCTTGGAATGACAATGGTTTCTTTACCCAGGACTATTAAACAAATATTTAGAGCCTGTTTTATATGAGATTGTGTGGGGCCACACAGCTGTGCCTTCGCATTGTAAAGAAGAGTAAGATTTCTTATCCTCAGTTACCTGAGATTCTGGAAGGGAAGGTGGAAAAGTACAAAAAGAACCATAAAACAAGGACATGGCTGATTTTCCTAAGTCATAAATTTGAGTGCAAAATCTAAGACTATTTTAAGAGTCTTTTAAAAGCTGCCTTCCCAGTGAACAGTAGCAGTGGAAATAAAGTGTATGACAGGATAATGGACATCTCATCCCTCCAGTGGCCACCTCTGACCCCCACCAGGCTCTCAGCATTATCCCAGGGTTGCATCTGCCTCTTTATGCTGAGATACGCAGCTTGAGTGTTTGTTGACAGCATGACACTGTGAGGCCAGAAGGTCAAGATGAGCTTTTTGTGTCACATGCCTGCATTACCCTGTATTTCGTAGAACGCATGGCACACAGTAGATCCTCAAGAAGATGTCAGGGAAGCGGGGATGATGGATACATGAAGAGTTGAGCATAGCTGGCCTCCAACACAATGACAGTGTTTCCCTGCATGCTTCCTTTCTGCTTATGTGTATCACGGGGCGCTTACCCCATCACCTGTAGTTGTCTTATTTGCACCTGTTAAACTCAGAAATAAAGCTAAAGGGAAATTGCCTACATTTTGCCACATAGTCCTCACAACAGTGAAGCAGGTGGGTATTGCTGTCCCTTACTGAAGAAACTGGGAATCACAAAATTTATATTAATTGCTTTAAGATTTGTAGCCCAGATCGTATGAAGCTGTTGACCTGTCTGCTGCACCGTGTTGTCTCACGGGCTGGTACCCCTTTACTGTGTGCTCACCCCCTCCCCTGAGCTCTGCATCTCCCAAGTGCAGGACCCTGCCCAATTCCCCCTCCCACCGCACAGTCCAGCATAGTATGTCCATCTACTGAATGAGTGTTTGCTGGGTGAAGAGATGACTGAGTACTGAGTGGTTAAACTTTCATTTATTGAACTGATACAGAAAACTGCTTCCACAAAACCAGCAAATAGCTCTGTGCACCTCCCAGTGGGTACTGATATGTTCTCTTCCTCAGTTAACCAATGAAATGAGGCCCAACTAATAGTTCATTTCTCACTCCTTGGTAGGATGTCAGGAAGCCTTCCCGGAGATCCACTAAAAGGAGAAAGAGGACCATCGCGGATGAATCTGCTGAAAATGTCATTGACTGGTGGTCTAAGTATTATGCTTCACTGCAAAAAGCACAAAAGGTAGAGTGTCCCCTGCCTGTGACAGGTGACTCAAAGAGAGCACATGGCACTTTCTCCTGCCTAAATCCCACATGCATCTTTTAAATTCCTGTGTACATAGGCCCCACTCCAGCAGGGGTCTGCTAACTGCCAAGGAGCAAAAAGTCTAGGATAAAAATTCTGAATTTAAAAAGCCCACCCTCTGGCTGGAGCTGGCACAGGACACCAGCTTTGCTATAAACACTTGAAGCATGCACCGTCCCGCATGGCATCTGGATGGTTTGCACCCCAGTGAGACTCAAAGGTGCCCAGCAGGGAGGTTCTTGATCAGCGACCATAAGTGATAGTGGTGTCAAGTGTGCACGGAGCTTCCCAGGTCAAGGACCGCAAATCTCCAGCAGGGTTCCACCTGCATATGGGAAACTATCGAAGTCAAGGCCGCTTTTGGTCTTAGCAAATGGCAACGGCAGTGGGTTTCCAGAGCAAGAGCAGGGCATTGTGTTCAGGATCGAGTTGCCAAGCTGAGGTATGGGTCAGGAAATCCAGTAAAAGCTCAGCGATTAAATTCAGTAAGACTTACTAGAAGGAAGGAAAAGTAATCAGATGTTATCATCAGATATAGTTGACTAGAGGTTAGCGATTCTTTAGTTTGGAAAGTGTAGTTTCACCTAGGACCACTCACATAGACTGATGTTACAGTACATTAACAAACAAACGTTTGCCTCTGCCTCTAATCCCCTCCTTTTCTGTGGTGGTTGCTGTCACTTCCTGTGAGTGTGCAGCCCTTCTCTCCTTCTCTGCTGCCCTCCCCAACCCCCCAAACCAGCCTAAGGACCCAACACGTCAGCAGGTGACACCATGGTACATGATCCAGGGAAATACAGGAACGGTAGAGTTTGCTTTTCCTCTGGCTGAGAAGAGGCTGCCCTTAGAGAACAAGGATGCCTACAGCTTGCTAGTACTTTTCTTGGCTGCACAGTACCTGTTCTCTGAGGCGGGACATCCCATCATACTTGCATTCCCAAGCTTCAATCTGGGAGCTTCCTTGAGGGTGGGGGTGGTGTTTGAATACTCTTTTGAAATGGCATCCATCCCTGCGAGTGCAGAAAATTGGGATAATTGAGTTAGAACTATTAGCACACAGGATTAGTAAGTTAGGCACAGAGTTGTCAATAACCTTATCTCCCTCTTTTTCAAAGGAGAAGGAGAGCAATTCTAAGGAGAAAAAAGGACATCCAGGTAAGTAGCTATTCTGAGGATGCTGGGACATAGGATAGGACCATCGTAGCAGGGGAATTGGGAAGCAGAAGCCATAAAATGCATATTAGAACATGATCCATGTCCCAAGTCCGCACTTGGAAGCACTCTCAGGAAGATGATAACACTTTCCAAAGGCTGTGTAGCTAACTGGGCTGAACGGAGCTCCTGGACTCTGAATCCAGTTCAGTGCCAGAGTTGAATCTTTGGCTCATGACCTACCCTGACTGTCTTCACATAGAAACAGCAGAGTGAAAATAGGAACAAGCTGGAGTGACAGGCCAAGCCCCACATGATACACTTGAGTAGACGTGAGTGTAAAGATATGGATTTAAATTCCAAAAGTCAGTTTCAAGGGATCACATAGATCCAATTTGGCAGAAGCTCAAATGAAAGAAGCCTGGGGTTTGAAATGACCACAGTCTCAGTTCGAGCCCAGAGTGGGTCAGGTCCTAAAGACGTAGTAACACCAGGCAGCCCAGGCATTTCAGGCAGCATCGAGAGAAGCAGAGAAAGTGGGCCAGGCTCAGTTCCTCAGACCACTCCCAGTTAGCACGTGCAGTTCTACGGCCAGGCCCATGTCAGAGACAATGGTAGTATCTTCATCTTGCAGATGATGAACCAGAAACAAAGAGGCCAAGTAGCTGTCCAAGTCACACGGCTAAAATCCAACTCCGGCAGTGTCCCCCAGGGCTTGCTGATGAACATTTACTAAGTAACCTCACCAACATGATTTTGCATAAGACCCTAAAATATTTGAGTCTCATGTTGAACCAGATGAATCTCTACTCCCTAAAGACATTTGAGAGCCTGTGTAACTAAATGCTTTAGAAACCTCTAAATCTTGGATCTGTTCTTTAATAACTGAGTAAATAACTCATCCTCTGTATGCCTATTAAAAGAGCTCTCAGCCGGGCATGGTGGTGCATGCCTTTAATCCCAGCACTCGGGAGGCTGAGGTAGGAGGAGCGAGTTTGAGGCCAGCTTGGGCTACAATGCGAGTGCAAGGCTGGCTTGAGCTACATAGTGCGACCCTGCCTCAAAAAACCAGGGCTGGGAGTTTGGCTCAGTGGCTTAAGTGCCTTCCCTAGCAGGTGCGAGGTTGTGAGTTCAATCCTCGGTGCTGCAAAAAAAAAAAAAAAAAAAAAAAGAGAGAGTTCTCACACACACACATATCACCACAGGCCATCAGTTCCCTGGCACCATGGGACCCACAAACTCTGCATTTCTATGTGTGGAGCACCCCCCTCAATCACATGGCACACAGCCTATTAATCCTGCTGCACACAGGTGCTTGATTTTTGTTTCAAGAAGGGTATGACACATTCTAAATGAAGGGAAAGAGGGAGGTTGGCTTTGTCCCTTCTCATCGCAAATATTATGAGAAATCTAACAATTTCCACCGAATATCCACAGAGAGCAAACCAGATGAGGTAGCATTACAAATAGAAGATGGCCCAAAGAAGAAAAAAGACAAAATACTCAAGAAAAAACCCAAAGATGGTGGAAATGATGGAATCCCCAACCTGGCTGTCTTGAAGGTGTGTGGACACAGGAGCTCGGCCATGGATGGGCTCTCGCCAGCGGGCTTTTCTTGGTGCTTTGGTCAACCCTACTGATGCCTTTCTTCAACTACTCTACTTCGTCTTCATTATAATCACTGATGCAGAGAGAAGAAAACTTTAACAAGCATGTAAAACCAAGTCAATGTAGCTTGTTCATTTTCTATACTCTGTATCCCTCTGTGAAGAAGGAACATAATTGAGGTGGTTTAGCTTGAACCTGGCAGGGTGACTTAGAGTGTCTAAGTTCTCCTGGGCTCACCGTGTAGAACTTGACATCATTAAGCAGATGTGCACACACTCAGAATAGCAAGAGTTTTCACTCCAGCTAAAGTCAGCTGCATTAGATCTACCTTAACATTAGCCAGAGGGTATCAGCTAGAGGTGTATTTATGGCGATGGAAATCTAGAGTATGAAGATTATGCATGTAGACAGCCAATTTAGGGCAAGTAATTTTGGTAGGAAATTCGAATAAGTAATTTCATTATATTACCAAATTATATTTTGCATTTCTAAAGTGTATATATCATTTCCTAGTTGAAAAATTCATGTCTATATATGTTGTAATAAGAACAAATATCCTATCACTTTATATGTGCTGAGAATTAACCTCATAGATTTAAATTTTTTCAAAGTACTGCAGTTTGTGTCTAATAACCAGTGATATCCATTAACAATAAAAGGCTTGTCATATTTATGCCTGTACATTTAAATATTTTTTGGTTTAGCTATATTTGTACTTGGAACTTAAAAATTTGCCAAAAAGATTTTATAAAATTCAGAGTAATAGTTCCAGGAATGCTGAGCCAGCCCATGTTCTTTTTCTTGTTAAAGATAAATTACCAGTGAGGCTTACATTTTTCCAAGGGGTATATAGAAAGGCTTGTTTGGGAGAACCTTGACATCCCTTGTTGAGTCCATCTTGAGCCTTCCTTTCTCTTAGCATAATCTTCTTTGTTCTCCCTAAAGATATTTGATGGTGATCTTGAGAGCGAATTTAACAATTTTGAAGACTGGGTGAAAACCTTTGAGCTCTTCAGAGGCAAAGCCACAGAAGAGGACCACAGTCTGGATGGGGACCGAGTCGTCGGGAAGTTTAAGGCAGGTTCCCACTTGGACTCCACCGCTTGGCTGACCTTTGCCATAAGTGTCAGCTGTGACTCAGCTGTGGTAATGGTACCGTAACACAGGACGTGTGTAAGGAAAATCCTTATTCTCTACTCAAGACCTAGCTGCAGTCCTTGTTGGAGGCCAGTGGGTTGGAGCTCATTCTGTGCGATGCACAGGACCAGAGTCTACCTGAAAGAACCCTGAGCTTCACTCCGCCATACCCACCCCTAACACTAAATACCGGATTTAGGCAGTTCTGCCTACTGGACAGCTAAAGTAATCAGACAGCACAAGCCCTTCCTCTGGCTGGCTTACAGTATCAGAATCACAAAGTAGCAGCCAGCATTTGCCATCTACCTATCTACCTATTGCCTTTATTATGCAGCGTGGTGAGCTGGAAATTGCAAAGGTGTTATATTTTGCCAGTCTGGACTTAAATTCTAGCAATACTACCTAGCTGGGACAATGTACTTTAACTTCTCTAGGCCTCACAGGTTGCCTCTGGAGATAGAAATACTGCAGTCAGGATAGAGTGGGGTAAGAGGGGAGGCACCAGCATGGCACCCCACCAAATAAGGTCACAAGGGATCTCCTCCACCATGCTCCTCACCTCATAGTCCTATGACGAGGATGTTAATGTACCAACCCCAACCCACCACCATACCTGGAAGGAGCTCCGGTGCCAGCAGCTTGCACCAACTGCCCCAGGACATCCACATTTATCTGGCAAGGGTAGTCCAGCTCAGGCCTCACTGATACCCAGGCTGGGCTCACTTTCCTGGCACTAGGCTTTCTGTGGTTTTTGGTGGGACCTATGACCACTTATTCCCATGGGTTTTGCTTTGTGGTTCCAGGGCTCCTTCTGCATCTACAAAAGCCCTGAGGAGTCTAGTGCTGAGGACAAGGGGCAGCTGAGAATCCAGCAAGGGGTTCCACCAAATCACCCTGTCCAGGTCCTGATCAGGGTGTACATTGTTGCGGTAAGCCATCCTTGTTTGTTCTTAGGGGATGTAATAGTGCATGGGCTGCAGTGACAAAATTCCACAGATGTGGTGATTTCAATGGCAGAAAATTGCTTCTCGAAGTTTCCAGGCTGAAAGTCCATGACCAAGGTGCTGTCAGGGGCCTCTCTTGGTGGCTTGTAGATGGCTGCCCCCTTTCTGTGTCCTCACCTGGTCTTTCCTCTATGCAGATCCAGGCGCATGTGTGCGGAGGAAGAGAGAGCTCTGGAACCTCACTTCCTCCTAAGGACAGGGCCCTATCAGATTAGAGCCCTACCCTGATGACCTCATTTGATTGTAATTACCTGCAAAATGCCATGTCCCCGAGTCACACTGAGGGTTAGGGCTTCACCGCCTGCATGGGGGCTCACAGTTCAGCTCACAACGGGTTATGAAGTTTGGTTGGTAACAACATTTCCTGACTTTTCACTCAGAGAAAATAGCTCCCGTATACTCAGACTTCTCTGAGTAGTTACTCTCACTGGTAGGAAAGGAAATCAAGTAGAGCTGAAGCAGGAGCTCATGGCTAAGGTGGTGAAAGGGAAGAGGCTGGGCAGGTGGGGCAGCTGCCACTGGGAGGCTCTCCCCACGGCTGTGCCCTGCACCATGGTCGTCAGACACTCACTGTGAACGTGTTTCCAAGTCAAACTTGACCTCCTCTAGGCTTCCCCTCTTCTGATAATAAGAGCACCAAACTAATTATGGAAATTGTTGGCCTGGTTGAAGCAACTGGAGGACCAAGTACCAAAAAGTTGTTTTGCTCAAAGCAGTTGTATGAACTCTCACAGTTCATGGATTTTTCATCCCATCCTTGGACTTGATTTTCATGATTGTGTTTGATTGTAGTAGTCTTATGTGAATTTTGTTTACTTTACCTATGTTCTTTTTAAGAAATGTAAGTGAAGCACAAAATAAAAATGAATCATCCTGAAATGTTAAGGGAGAAGTAAACGTTCTGTCAAGCAGTTCTTGGGTCTCCTTCAGCATCTGAGTGCCATCGCCCAAGTGTCAGGGGCATTGTGATGAAAAGAGCACCCTCTCTGTCCTCCAGGAAGTCATGGTCAGGCTGGAAAGATCCGAAGCATTTGTAAAGAACCAGGAAGCACTGTGCAGCCTGTATTAAACATCCACCCACAGGATATTATTCAGGAAGTTATTCGTGTTGTGGAAGATACTTAACATGCATTCCTCAAGAAACAGACCATGTGTTCAAGTAATTTTGAGAAATAGTGCATCTCATAATTCATTTCCTTTCTCTAGCTCCTGAAATTCACAAAGCCCATTTGCACATTCACTCCCCACCCCAAAAATCCTAGAGAACTAAGATTTTCTGGGACACAGTTGGGGGAGTACAGAAATAGAGTGTGTGAATATTAGGAAGGAGAGGGGGAGAGTTCTGTCGTCTGCAGAGGTTGGAGAAGGGTCTGTCCCCCATTCACTTACTCATTCAGCAGTTATCTACTGTATTCCTGTTTGTGGTGTGTCCAGTGCCCTCTAGACCAAGGACAGGAGTGCAGCTCAGGGTCCTGCCCAGGAGGCAACAGGGAGGCCGGAGGGCTTGGGCTGGAGCTTGAGGACTTGAACAAGGTCAGAGGGTGGCCACCTGGGTTTGGGATGTTAGAAAGTCACTGTGGTTATGCATAATCAGTGCTTTTCACTGACCTTTCCAGTTGTGGTGATTGTGTGTGGTTGCCTCTCTTGTGGTAATATGTAATTCATTAGCTATATAATAAATTAATTTAAAAATAATTCAATAAAACAAAAGAAAAGAAAGCTTTAAAAGATTGCTTAAAACTGCATTAAGAAATAAATTACCTCACCTCTGCGTTTTCTTACTTATCAGGATGCTTCCATCTTCAGTAGCTGCATAGTGTGTTTGTGAATGAATTTACTATTGATTCATTTAGCAGATGTTAAGAAGACCCAGTTCTATGTCCCAGAGATAAAGTAATGAACAGGGCAGTACCCTCGCTCTCATGGAGGTTACATGCAAGTTTGAGTAGTGTGGGATAAGAAAGTACTAGCATAACACAGGGGCAGATGGATAACCAGGTTAATGTCAGAAGTAACTGCTATGTGGAGAATGAAAATTGGTTCTATGATGAGAAGAAATAGAGGAGGAGCTACTTGGGGGTCATATTTCTCCCCCAAGTAAAATTGCTTATAGTTTTCGGTTATTGAACAGTGTTGCAGAGAACATTCTTGAACATTTCGCTTTATAAGCTCACACCATGTTATCTTCAGGATAAAGCCCTATATAGTGGGCTATTGCTCTCTCAGCTTTCATCAACACTGAGTTCCTCTCTTTCATGCCAACCCTCCCAGCCTCCCACCATGGCCTTTCCTTACAAAGTGTTCGCTGTTCGTAGCTTGAGAACCAGCGGGTCTGGAATTGGAGTTCATGATTGGGAATAGGTCATCAGGCAGCTGTCAGATGCAAGATGGATGGGGTCAGGGGTTCAGAGACCACTGGTGCTGGAAGGGCCCTCAGGTGCACCCCACAATCTCACAGAGGGATCACAGAAACAACGTGACTTGTCCAAGATCACACAGCTGCTTAGAACTAGAATTAGATTTCAACTCAGGATCTCCAGGTCCTGCATGCTGCTCGGTACACTGTGTCAATCGGTTTTCTACAGAGAAGATGACACAAGGTAAAGATGAACTTCAGCGAACATGATAATTTTTATTCTAACAATAAAAAGGGATGCTAAAGCAGTGGTTCTTGATCTTGGCTGCACTAGAGAGATTTTCAAAATCTGAAAGGTCACGGCCCATTAGGTCAGAGTGTCTGGAGTTAGGACTTGGGCGTGTATTTATGAAAGCACCAGTTACCCCATGTGCAGCCAGTGTGGACTTGCCGGAACAAAAGGAATTTTCTTCTTTCTCTTCAGGCTTTTAATCTTAGCCCAGCTGATCCAGATGGCAAATCAGATCCCTATATTGTGCTCAGACTTGGCAAGACAGAAATCAAAGACCGGGACAAATATATCCCCAAACAGCTGAACCCAGTATTTGGGAGGTCAGTGGTCATCCTGGGTGTGTTTGTTGTGGTTTCTGTGTTGCTGCTGTGTTTCTTAGAGGGTGTGGTGTGTGTGTGTCTGTATGTGTGTTTGTGTACATGTGATGGGATGGGAGAATCTTGAGTAAATTAGGGATAGGAGGTCAAATTCTGACTTTTCTGTCCTTAATAATGGCCAATAAAATCCATATTCATGGAGAAAGAGTTTTTTTCCTATCATCCCCTCAGTAATTTGATGGGACTTAGTGATTTTCATACACCTAGTGTTCTAGTAATCATTTCCTAGATTTTAAATCTGAGGCATCTTGAAGGAGCATCAGATTTTACATCTAGCTTTTGGACAAAGAGCAGACTTCCTTGTTATAAACAGGGTAACCAAAACCCTGAGAAGTCTACAAAACTTGTAGCTCAAAGAGAAGGGGCTAGATGTTTGGTCTTTTGCTTTCTACTCTTGAGATTTTCCCACCATATCCTTCTGCTACTTATTTAAGGTGTCCTCTGAAATCAAAAAGTTGAACTACAGCCCCCAATTATCTTGTTTGCCTGAAAAGTGTTAAAATCCACTGAATTTGTGTGTGTTCAGGTAGACCCTACCACTCTCATTGACCTAGTGGTCAGACACTAATGCACCCTACTTCAGTTTGCATACCTAGCTGCTGCTGACTTTGAAATCAAAGCAACTTGGGTTTCCCTCCACCACATACAAGCTGTGCAAGCTCATGTAGGTGACTTAATCTCTCTGACTCTAGCTTTCATTGTCTGTAAAGCAACACAGACTCCAACTCTTGACTCCGTCTCTCTTGGAGGAATATGTGAAGAATCTAGCCTGCTGTGTTAGCACAGAAACCACAGCAGCTCTCTTCCCCTTCTCCTTGGGAACTGTAGCAACACACAATATCTTGAGTATATGAATTTTTTTTTCTGAATAGCTAGGAGCACAGGATGAAATCTCTGTCAGTGTCACTTAAACCTATTTACTCATTTGTAATCAATTTGTGCCCTCTGACATTTGGTCAGCATTGGCCTCTTAGATTTTATTGCTCCTGGGGAAATGAGGCAATAAACTACCTTGCCAATCCAAACTAATGCAACTGTTTAAAATGACAGTGCCAAGTAAGCTTACCCTTTTTCCCCTGAACCAGAGATGACCTTTATCATTACCTGCCACTTATGAAACCAAGTGCTTCATTTGCTGAGTAACTCGTGTCACTTTTTATTCACCTCACTTGCCACAGTGCCAAGAATCAAGACTGGTTTTATTACCCCCCCCCCATATGGCCACAGAAAACAAAGGAGAGGATGGCGGAATATTTCCTCCTGCCTTTGGCTTTGTAGGGCTTCTCCCAGAACTTCTCCAGGTGCAGATGTTTTGTTGGATTTGTATTTAATTGTTGCCCAGGGGCAAATTGCCAGCTCAGTTCCACAGTGTTTGCACAGGTAGAGCCCGGGTCTCTGACTTGGGCTCTAAAGGCCCTGCTTATTCCCTTACTGCTGCAGTACTCATGCGAGGAAGCCTCTGCCTCCATCCCAGTGCCCTGGCGCCTTGCCCTACCTTGCTTTCTCCTTCATAGCCTCTGCCATGGGTTGATACGTGTTTATTGACCAGCTTTCACTCCACAGAAGAAGGCTAGAGCTGTCTGAGTGGGACCTTGGTTTCATCTGGTCAATGCCACATCTCCAGAGCCCAGGACCATGCGCGGCATGCAGAAAGTGCTCAATAATTACTTACTGGATGAACGAGTAAAGTGAATAAATACATGCCAACACAAAACCCCAAGCCCTCGCCAATGGAATTTGATGGAGCTGTGTCATTTTGCATATCCTGAGGTTGTCCATGGCCACAGAGTTTGGCAGTTGCTTACAGATCTCACGGTTTCCCAAATGTTCTCTATTATCTCCCTTGCCGTAAGCATCAATGTCAATAAAATAACGAGACCCAGGGGCTGGGCTGGGGGTTACTAAGACAGCTCTGCTTCTCCTCTGGCTCGTTCATTTCTGCAGGCTTTTACCCTTGCTGTGCCTCCACTGTGGAACCCTTCCTTTCCTGGTTTACCTGCAGGACTACATTGGTTCCTCACCATTGTTAAGAATCCACCTTGTTGCTGACTCTCTGCTGATCTATACTTCGTAAGACTTTTATAGAGTATAGCAAATCCTGCACAAACACTGGTTGGGTACCTGAACCTCTTGAGGTATGGTGAGTGAGAGATGGGTGTTCTAGAAAGCAACGCATGCAAAGTCCAGAGTGGAGAGGGTATGGGATGTTGCAGGAACTATGAGTATCATCCAAGGTTCTCCCACAGGAGGACTGTGGGCTGCATGGGTTTGTACACACAGACACACAGATGCACATGCACACGCACACACACACACCATCACCACCACACACAGCACTTACTAGTTTTGTAGTGCTTCCCCTCCCTATTTACAAAAGCTTTGTTTCCTTTTTTTTCATGATTTTTTTCCTTTTCCCTTCCTTCCTTTCCCCATCCCCCTTTACTAATCCCCTTCCCATTGGGACGTTTGCTTCCTATTTCACAGTATCTATTATACATTTCGGTCCCTATTTACACTTTTGGTTTTAGCAGCATGAACGCCCTCTGAGAACTGTTATATAGGGAATGTTATGGCTGTGTCTAGATGTCCCCACAAAGCCTCATGCAGTCATAGGTGGGGCTTTTTCAGAGGTGGCTGGATGTAGGGTGTGTGATGCTGGGATCAAGGATGTGATGCTGAAATTGATTAATGGTGCCACCCTAAGGTTAGGCAGCCTGTATAGGCTATACAGGACAGAAAGAGGGTCACTGCTGGTCATTTGCTGCTGCTGCTTTGCTACTTTGATGCTCTGCTGCCCTCTGCCCACCATGAACTGTTTCTCCTCTGCCTTTCCCTTCTGCCATGGCTCCCTACCTTGGAGCCACCCAACTATAAACTGAAACATTTACAAACTGTGAGCCTAAATAAACCTTCCTCCTTTAACTCCGGGTATCAGGTGTCTTTTCTCAGCAACGAGAAAAGTGTAAGTAAGATAATTTGTTCCACATCTGTCTCCTGGCTTCTGGAGGCTTGCTGGTAATCCTTGGTGCTCCTTGGTTTGCATTACTGTGGCTCCAGTCTTCATCTGTATAAGGCATCCTGCTGTTTTTCTCCACATTATCCTTGCTTTTTGCATTTCTGTCTTTGTGGTTTCCTCCTTTTTTAAACATATCAGTCATTGACTGGAGCACACCCTCAGCTCGATTACCTCTGTAGAAACACCATTTCCAACTAAAGTCACATTCTGAGGTACTGGATATTAGATTTAAATACATTATGTAAGAGAGACACAGTTCAAATATCTGTATTTTTTTGCTTTTCATAATAATATCATTGTTTTACTCCTAAAGCCTTTCAACTGATTGAATGAAGCCTACCCAAATTGTCAAGGACAGTCTTTTTTACTTGAAGTCAACTAATTACAGATGCTAATCGCATCTACAGAATACCTTTACAGCAATACCTGATTAGTGTTTGAATAACCAAGCACTGTGGTCCTGCCAAGCTGACACTTTACATTGACTGTGAGTGTTTGTTTTCTCCCATCAGACAGTCATTCAGTGGCAGACTGTGTGTCAAGCACTGGAGAAGTCCGGAGGGGTCATGACCCTGTTCCCATGGGAGCTATGCCTTCCTGGAGGAAGCAAACACTAACCAGAACATCAGACCCATAAAATCTCCTGTGTGCAGAATGCTGTAAAGGAGAGGTGTGCGGTCCTTGGAGACTGTGACTAGGGAACTTGAGCTGTTTGAGTCAGATGTTCAGATTAGAAGTTGCATAGAACTAGAGCTGGAAGAACTCTTACCTTCACTGGAGCCCCAGTTAGAGAGCTTCCTTTTTACTCCCTTTCTCTTCCCTTTCTGATAGATATACTCCTAACATCTTCCCCTTGATGCTACCTAAGCCCTACCATCTTACTTAGCCACGTTTTTGTCTGCCTTGTCTACTCAGAAACTGTTCTTTTTATGTCACAATTTAGAAAATAGTGGGTGCATAACGAATGTCAAATGAACCAATGCTAAGGCAAAGAATAAAAGGAGGGATAAAGGAACGGCACATCTTTGCTCTGAAGAGCAGAGGCTCCGCCTTCACTGTCTGTTTCTGCTTGATTCTTTATCTTTTCTCAAGCTAATGTTGCATGTAACAATAGCATATGATTGACCCACAAGTTGATATGCATCAATTTTGTCTTAGGTGACTGAATTCTAGCCACAATGGGCTGGGTTTGGTAACTCTTTGAATGAGAGCTCCAGTTAAAATTGAGGCAAGGTTCATCTGTGAGCACAGGTGGGGGAAGTCAACCAAAGCAATCAAGTCGTCTGCCTGGATTACCAAGGCAGTTAAATGGTTGCTAAATCCTTCTGCAGTGACGGCCGTGATGATGGAAAGCCCAAGGATAGATGCTGGAGGCTTCCTTATAAAAGCTATGTATAAGGAGTATAAATTAAGCTTAAAATCCAAATCTTAAACCCAGAGGGGCCACACTGTGCCTGATGGAAGTCACGTGGAGGAAACATGTGGTTTCCTCCCAGAGCAACCACACCGTTGGCCTGCTAGAGCTTCCTCTGTCAGCTGCAGTTTCGGAGCTGTAGAGCATCTCTGCTTGTGCTCTCTGGGAGGGTAAATTGGCTCCTGGTAGACTGGCATCCCAAGCCTGTGCTTGCATTGCCACGCTAGAGAGCAAGTGTCAAGGCTGAATGGATCTGACCGTGAGGACAACAGCCCAGAGAGACCTATGGACATGCAAGGGAAAAGGGGCCACCTTCCCCCTCCTCCTTTCTACCCTTTGATTCCAGCCCATTCTGAATCAAAGAGAACATAGTGTACAATACCCAGAGAAACACTGGGGTGTCTTTGCCTTTAGTTTTAGGAAGACATTTCCCTGGAATGCAGTGGTTCATGCAAGCATCTGATGTAATGCAGAAACTCGGTAGCATGAAAAATCCATTGTACCACCCATCACCATAAAGACCTGTTGATCTCCGTTACATATAAGGAGGCTGAAAGAGAGAAAAAAGAAAAAGAAAAAGAAAAGAAAGAAAAGCAAAGCTTCCTGGAAGTTTCACAACCAGGAAGTTGAAAATCATTTCTCTTTGAGGCCAAAATTGCTAACTAAAGCCTACAAGATAAGGCCCATGAAAGGGAAAGGCATTGTCTAATGGAAACTGGCAAAGGAATTGGAAGTTGACTGTTCCTCAGTAAGACATTAAATAAGTAAGTTGTAACTAAATCGCTGAGTTGGAGGATTTATGCAGTAGGTGAGCCAAAGGCAAAGCTGGGGGAAGTTCCCTGTATTGTTAACATCGTGACTCCCGAACCCTCTGCCTGGACTGCAGGTCTTTTGAGATCCAAGCCACATTCCCCAAGGAGTCCCTGCTCACCATCCTGATCTATGACCATGACATGATTGGGACAGATGACCTCATTGGAGAGACCAAGATCGATCTGGAGAATCGCTTCTACAGCAAACACCGAGCCATCTGTGGCCTGCAGGGCCAGTATGAAGTGTAAGCTCTTCTCCTTGTGGGGACAGTGTGGGTGTTCTGAGGCCACAGCTATGGTGCGTCTCTAGGGAGACCAGATAAGGCTCCATTTTAACCGCTCAGATGGGCTCTGTACCTATGGGGTGACTTGGCGTCCTTGGGGCTGGGAAGGCAGCTTTGATTGAGAACCAAAGGAGGTTCTCCAAGGTCAAATCGTGATGTGCTTGCTGAACCAGCTGTGCTTGGTGGTCGTGGTTCCCAGGTGGGGAATGATGCTAGAAGAATAATCACGAATATAATGTCAATGCCATATTCTGCAACTAATGCTCTGAGTGCTTATGGTTCCCCAGTCACTGTCCTGAGAGCCTCGCATCAGTATTTCATTCGGGTCTCTCAACAGCCCATTGTGCTGTTCACCTCGTTTTACAATAAGGAAGAACAGATTCAGCGCACACTCTTTGCAAACATTTTGTATTCTGCTATATTTAAAATCTGCACTATCAGCTTTATTTTTTTAAAAAGTATGTTGGAACCAATATGTCAAAAAAAAACCCATACATTTCAACTAGGAAGGAAAAAAACATTAACTGACATTCCATGGTGTGATTGTAAAAATGTTTCCTCGAATATAAAATATTATATATTCAATGTAGAAAAATTAGGAAATGTAAGCACAAATTATTCTACCCTGAAATAATTTGCATAAGTGCTTTTGCATATTTTCTTTTAGTATTTTTTCTATGTTGTTTTCCCTTGCATAATATCTACTGCAGTTTGTAACCTGCTTATTGTATTTACCTGTATATCTCTAGTACTTTGAAATGCCATTGAATATTCTTTTGTGTGAGTGTGCGTGTGTGTGTGTGTGTGTGTGTGTGTGAGACAGGGTCTCGTTGTGCAGCTCAGGTTGGCCTTGAACTCACTTTGTAGCCCAGCTGGTCTCACACTTGCAAGGACCCTCCTGCCTCAGCCTCCCAAGTGCTGGGATTACAGGCATGCGCCACCATCCCCGACTCTGAACTCACGACCTCACACTTGCCAGGCAGGCTCTTGTGCCGCTGAGCTAAATCCCTGGCAATATTCTTAATAATCATTAACTTAGTAGCTCTATAGTATTCCATCATATGAACTTATTGTAAAATAGTATTCCAATTTGTTTTCCTAAATTGTAGGTCAATTACTTTTTTTTTTTTTTTTTTTTTTTTTTTTTTTGCGGCACTAGGCATTGAACTCACAGCCTCGCACCTGTCAGACAGGCACTTAAGTCACTGAGCCAAACTCCCAGCCCTGGTTTTTTGAGGCAGGGTCGCACTGTGTAGCTCAGGCCAGCCTTGTGCTCACGTTGTAGCCCAAGCCGGCCTCGAACTCACAACGCTCCTCCTACCTCAGCCTCCCAAGTGCTGGGATTAAAGACGTGTGCCACCACATCTGGCTTACGTTTCTTTTTTATTACTTTATAAATATTGCTGCTATGGGCATTCTCATTCAAAAGCCACTGTATACCTCTCTGATAATTCACTAGATACGGTGGTACCTCAGTACGTGAATTCAGTTCTCTGTACAATTTTTGAGGCAAACCAAACTGCATGAGAACTAAATCAAATTTCCCAAAAGGTCAACATTGAATCTAATGATTGAATTTGATTTGGTTCTTATCCAACTCAGTTTGCAACCAGAGTTGTGAAAAGAATCAAGTTCATGCACCAAGGTACCACTGTATTCAATCATCAATGTGGATTATTCCATTAAAGAAAATGCACATTTTAAGGACTTTTAATATATCTGTGTCCAAAATGCCCAAATGGTCCTCCAGAAAGGTCTGTCAACTCATACTTTTATGTGGTGGGTATTGAACTTGGGGCCTTTACATTGAGCTACATCCTCAGTACCTTTTTAAACTTTGAAACAGGATCTTACTAAGTCTCTAAGTTGCCCAGGCTGGGCTTGGACTCGTGATCCTCCTGCCTTAACCTTCCAGAGTGCTGGAATTACAGGTGTGCACCCCCATGCCTAGCTCAATTCACACTCCCAGTACTCAGGGCATAGCATCAGTTTTGTCATAAAGGTGTGTTATCATGAGTGTGAAAGCATAATACATCTTTGAATCTATAAGGGCATAGATTTTTATGCCACAGTTAAAAAAGTTTCTTTTGGCATATACTGCCTGAAGCTACAGGAACCATGAAAGTCTACAAGATGCTCATCAATACTCATGCATTCAGGTGGTGCGCAAATTGTTTGACAGTTACCCACAAATCTCTCAAACAATGAGTGGATAGCAGCCAGATTATCAGTTCTTTTTCTTTCTTGGTGAGTGATTTTGTCATCAATTCTCAAGCAATTTTGAAAGAAACCAAATCTCATCAGTGTTAGTGTTATCCTACAAACCTCAAGCCCTCACCCACTCACGGCTTTTCCATAAGTCTTTTATCTTCTTGTGATTACCATGAGAAAGCCCTTCTAAGTACAGGAGACCTATGAATGCGTTCAATTCATCCAGTGAAGTGTCATAATAAATACATTTTTGAGTATGACTGACACAGAATGTTTTACTTGTATTTCAGCATTTGTATATTTCACAGTATCTTATATTTCACATCTTGTAGCATTTGGTTTGTTACAAACAGTTTCCAACATGAATGGCAGTGCTGGCATTCCGTCCAATAGGTTTCACCCCTGCCAGGATTCTCACTACATTTCTGAGCTTAGTTCTAACATTGAATCATTCCACTTAGTTGCATGCCCATGTTGTACCATTTTAACTAGTCAAATAAACACTCACATTACTGTCATCCTTGTCATCTGAGTGAAGGAGGGCTGCATTCCCTGTGTCTGTTGCAGTTGATTCTTGCTTCTTTTCACTGTCACAGGAACTTTGGCTCACATGACCAACATCAAAGTCATTATCATCTTCATCATCCTTGCATGGGTAATTTTACGATTCATTTTTGATCTCCTCCAAAATTTGCAAATCTAGTTTTTCTTGTGCCATTGCACTGAATTGAGATACTTCCACCAGAAAAATTGAAAGAAAACTTAAAAACACTCCTAAGTGCACAGAAGTTTAACAATGATCATTTCATGGGTAAAACACACCTGCTGCTATTTTGGAGCTGCTGTGTGCACCTTGCCATCTGTCTGTCAAGTGGATGAAAGCACAGATAGGTGTTTGCATTTCCCAGGCCCAGGAACTGTGAGTCACACCCACATTCCATTATGGTAAAATACATGTTTATATAACCAAAGAGTGGGGTGGGTGTGTTTTACTCCCTGTGATGCTCAAATAAGCATATGCAAAACCTGTTAGATGGAACACTATGTGGGTAAAAATCCTGGCTTGACACTTCTTCCCCTGTGCATACACCTTGTCATTCATTGTACCAAGTGGGTAAACAAAGATTGCTTCCTGTATCCTCCAGGTGCAGTTATTGAGATTCACAGCCAGCTACTATTTTGCTAAGTACAAATTTACGGTAGGAAAATATGGAATGGGTTGTTGTAATCCAATGTAATGCCCTACAGGTATAACAGAATCAAGAGCCTGTTTCCTCCATGGCAAAATTTTCAGACATTCTCTCTGTCCAGTCTGCTCTTCCCTGAACCTAGACAGGCAGTTTAGTAAGACCATAAGACCCCTGAGGTGTTTACATGGCTCTCCAAGTAGCTAGGAGGGCTCTGTTCAGGTTGATTAGCGATTCTTACAATGAAATCAGGGAATGTGGTGCAAGCTTTGACCAGCGTATTTCTTAACAGTGGACCTGACTGGGACCAGACAGATTAGCTGAGGAGGGTGAAACCTTTTTTCACTGAAAAAAAGTTTCATATAAGATAAGATCATTTGTTTCTGGCAAGGCCTGTGTATAGCTCTGAGCTGAAGCTGATGTGGGTGACCTTTTCAGGATCCTCATCTCTCTGGCACAGTATACAAACTACCACGTACCACTGTTTTATGAGGCATGTTTTGACTCATTTCAGTGCTTGAGCAAGCTGAATTCTGATCAACTCTCTGCTCCAGTGAATAGAAACATCCAATCTTATCCTTGTTATGGCCCTTGGAAAACGTAGCATTGCAAGTTGATAATTTTTAACTAAATAGCTATTTTTAAGGGAAAAAGAGTTGGGAAAATGTAGAAACTCACCACTGGGAAAATCATTGCTTACAGAAACAACATCTCAAGAACATCTACCTATAACCTGAGTCTATAATAATTTTTTTGTGGGAGAAGAGAAGGGAAGAAAGAAGCAGAGAAATTGCAAGGACGAGCAATGCTTTCCTCTTAGAATAAGTAGCAGCCAAATGGCTATTCTATTCAGGACATAACAAAAACTAAAGAGTAATTACCTGCCAAGAATTTCACACAGAAAGAAAGCAGATGGGTGAGTTCCAAAGGCTCTAGGGAGGGAAAGAGGAGTAACCACTTCATGGGTACAAGACTTTCTTTTGGGGTGATGAAAACTTTTTAGAACTAGATAGAAGTAGTAATTGCACATCACTGTGAGTGAATACGCTAAATGCCACTGAACTAGTCAACTTTAAAATGAGTAATTTTTATGTGAATTTCACTTCAAATATTTTTTAAAGAGAAGTACATTACTTTAAAAAATCAAAACTCCCTGCCAAGGCTTTTCATGTTAAGTTACTCACAAGTCCTGTGTTATAGGAGCACATACAAAGCGGTGCATATGTGAAGGTGTTTGACAGGAAGGGGAGAAAACAAACAAGGTCACCAGCTGCCAATGTGTAGAATGGCAAGTGAATCTGCAGAATTTAATGGGGATCAAATGGGGATCTTGTTTAATGGGGATCTCACAGTGTGTTTTCCAGAGGAAACAGGGCTCATTCCATCCGCCCTTTCTTCACTTTTCAGAGAAGGATACAACGCCTGGAGGGACACATCCAAACCCACGGAAATCCTCACCAAGCTCTGCAAAGACAACAGGCTGGACGGACCCTATTTAAGCCCTGGGAAAATACAGATAGGAAGCAAAGTCTTTTCCGGAAAAACAGTCTTCACTGACGAGGACACTGGTAACTTCCTGCAAAATGTTCTGGTGATGTCGCTTTTCTGTTGCAAGGCCTGGTGCTAGTGGTATCTATGGCTAGCAGAGATGGGCATCTAATTACAAAAGTAGTGTGTGCTCACAGGAGAAAATAAGGAAAAGCAAGCAGGATAATGAAAATCATTTACAAACCCCAGTCCGGAGATAACCGTGCTGTGTGCTGGTGTATTTCCTTATAGTGTGTGTGTGTGTATGTCTGTATGTGTGTCAGTGTGACCTGCTTTTTCTATATCCAATATATTATGAGGATTTTCTGTGATGTTTTTTGAAATGCTCATAGATAACATTCCATCGTATGGTTGTACCACTTAATTATATTCTGTTCAATTTCTTGAAGTAACAATGCTACAACAAACTTCCCTGTACATATTTTTGTGCATATTTCTATATTTCTGAAGTATAGATCGTAGAAGTGGAATTGTGCCAGAAGGTAGACTGTATAAAATAAATATTATATAATTGGATACCACCCAAGTTACTCCCACAGATCTTATACTAACAACTGTCCTACATTAACACCAGGAAGTAGGTTTTCCACATAAGCATCATACGACAGGCCACATAGAGCCTAGAGGGGCTTCCATAAATTTAGGATGAGAAAGAGCCACTTCTACTTTAATGATACAGAATGATTCTTGTACTGTTACATCCACACATTTGACATTTCCCTATAATGGCTCAGTGCTTTTGATACAAAGAACTCAATGAAGGCCATGGTACAGGATATCTTCACAGTATGCTACCAAGATTTCTTTATATATTGTTATTATATACCCAAGAACTTCATGAAAGTTCTTGCATGCAGGGTTATTGTTATTTAGACTATATATTAATGACATATTGATGCCTTTCTGTTGAGAAAAATATTTTTTCATAATATATTCTTAGTTCCTTGGTCAGTAGTCTAACTTTCCATATTAAACAATTGCTATTTTTTCTACTGAAATCTGAAGTTATGTTCATAAGGTCAATTCCTGATTGACTAAGATTTATGGCAAATATTTACTGATTACTTTTCAACCCTATCAGCTTTTACTGGTTATAATTATTACCACAGAGATATTTTTTTAATGACTCTTTATTAGAGACACTTTCAATTTTCTGATACCAAATTTTGCCATTTTAAACTTTATCAAGATTTTGTTCTTTCAAGAATTTTTGTCTTACAGTGTGAGTATCCTTTCTGCTAACTTTACTATTAACGAGCTCCTGTGATAGAATGGCAGCCCAGAGCCTTCCAGTGGGCAGGCATTGGTAGGAGGGAGATCTCAGTCAAAGACAAGAAGATCAGGGACACCTGGAAACACAAGTCCCCACACTGCCAGGGCCACCTTGACATAGGAAAAATGATCCCAGACCTCCAAATGATATGGGGGAATGAAACTCCCAGCCTACTATATGTCCGGTGCAAGTTTGTGTTCTCTAAAATCGAAGAATGTATTTTAGGAACAATGGAGGGTAAGAGCAGAATATATTTATTGAGAGAAAGAAAGCTTCTGTCTGAGAGAGAGACAGAAGGGGCCGCCAGTGGGCTGCCAGGGACTCTGTCATTTTTAGGGACTTTTATAGAATAAAATCATGATGGGGAAAACTGGCAACTCGCAAGGCAGATAGGCATAAGGTGGGACATAACCATGGTTAACCAATAAGATTAATTGCTCAGGTAAAATTGATTAAATCAAGGGCAAATGGGGAAGCGAGTCTCGTAGTAAGGGGAGATGCTAATGACCATGACTCTTCCTGTAGGGGGTTGGGATGGTGACTCCTGACTTCCTCAGGGTGATGGAGAACTATTTAGAATATCAATCCTTAGCATATGGGTGTATTTGTTTTGCCTTTTGTCTTGATATTTGGCCCGCAGGAAGAGGTGAGTGTCTCTTTCAAGGTCACAAGACATCTGCTCCTCTGTGCCAGTTTCCTTGAGGGCCCAGCCCTGTCTGGCTGCCTATAATATTTCTGTCTAACTCAGCTGCCTGTAACAACCTGACCTCCAGTACCTCACACTGCGGTGATAGAAAATACCTCTACCTTTCCACAGACAAAACCTTCCTCGTGCTTGGAATCCATCTACTAACTGATAGACTCTTTGGGGATCTGATTTAGGGGTGAATGGAGCCCCTATTCCAGGGTCCTTACTGCTCTCTCAGTCTTCTTATTGATATAGGGGAATGAAACTCCCAGCCTACTATATGTCAGGTGTGAGTTCATGTTCTCTAAACTCGAAGAATGAATTTTAGGAACAACGGAAGTTAAGAGCAGAATTTATTCACTGAGAGAAAGAAAACTTCTGTCTGGGGCAGAGACAGAAGGGGTCCCGAGTGGGTTGCCAAAGACTGTTTTCTAGGAACTTCTATAGAGTAAAACCACAAAGGGAGGCAAGTCTAAGGTGGGGAAAACATGGGAACTCTCAAGACAGGCGGGCATGAGGTGGGACAGAACTGTGGTCAACCAGTAAGATTAATTGCTCAGGTAAAATTGATGAAATCGGGGACAAATGGGGAAGTGAGTCAGTCACATAGCAAGCGGGCATGCTTAACAGCAGTGACTTCCTATAGGGAGTTGGGATGGTGATTCCTGGCTTCCTCAGGGTGATGGAGGCCTATTTAGACTATCAGTCCTTAGGATGTGGGTGTATTTGCTTGATCTTTTGCTTTGAGGCCTGGCCCACAGCAGGAGGTGTCTGTCTCCCCCACAGCTGCAAGGTATCTGGCCTCCTGCACTGGCTCCTCTGAGGACCTACCCCTGCCTGACTGCCTATAATATTTCTGTCTAACTCAGTTGCCTGTAACATTATCAGCACACTTCATTTCCCCCATCTCTAAAGTTCCAATCTCTTTCTCTTTCCCCCACTTTCTCCATCTCCTTTGTCTCTTTTTCTGTCTGTTTTTCTCCCCCTGTATCTCAGTACTTTTTAAAGGAGCTTCTAAGGGAAGTGTTTGAACGTGCGTCTGGCAGCCCTGTCTGTCTCTGTGCAGGCAGACACATCTAACAAGCCCTGTCTTTGTCTTTCCGTCGCAGAGGAGACAGTGGAGTCTTACGAGCACTTGGCCCTCCAGGTCTTACACTCCTGGGAGGATGTCCCAGACGTCGGATGTAGGCTGGTTCCCGAGCACATAGAAACTCGGCCGCTGTACCACAAGGATAAGCCAGGAATGGAACAGGTAGCAGGCAGGATGGGTCTAGCACTTATAGGAGTGTGTGTCCCCAAAAATGTGGCTTTGTCCCTAAACGTCAATCTCATGGGCCCCTCTGTAATGATTTTTCATTTAAGGACAATTTTGATCTTTTCCTTCACGGACATTTAGCAATGTCTGAAAACATTTTTAGTTGTTAGAAAAGGGTGGGGGAGCTACTGGCATCTAGTGGGTAAAAGACAGAAATGCTGCTAAATTAAACATCCCATAATGCCCAGCACTGTCTCCTACTCATAACAACACAGAGTTGTCTGGTCCAAAATATCAGTCATGCTGAAGTTGAGGAATCCTGTCCTGGGGACAGTGTTGGACTTTGTACTTTTTCCTTTTTGATTTCAATTATAAAACTATTTGGTAAATCCTGAAATTTAAGAAACTTTAAAAATTAGATAATATGCCAAAAACCTTACCCAAATCTACCTGTAATGAGAGAGAGAAAGAGAGAGGCGGAGACAGAGAGAGGCAGAGAGATCTCCCAGAGAAGCAGTAGACAGTAGTTTATCTTGAAGAATCGGCAAGAAGCTGTGAGAAAGATAACTACTACTCAGTTAAGAATCAGAAGGAAAAAAAGACAAACTGTGCTAAGAGCCTTCCGTGTACTTGTGCCCTTGTGTAAACCATCTCCTCAGGATGGCCACGGAATTGCTGAGCCAAACTGAGGCTATTCTGAGTGTGAATAAGGCGACTGTTAATAATTCATGGTGTGGCAGAGAGGCACACACCATGATTTCCTTAGAGCTACAGGGGCACATGGGTCATCTTACTCTGTTCCCTAATCCAGCCTTTCAATGAGTTTGTGTCAATGTTCGTTTTTAAGATGAGGAAACTGAGATTCAGAGAATTTAGTAACTTGCTCAAAGTTAGTCCGCCGGTAAGTTGAAGAACTGGGAGTTGATCAGATGTTTCAGTCTCATGCCTGTGCCCTGGCCACAGTGCTCCTGTCTCAGCTCTGGATTCACTCACGGAACTTGGGCAAAACACACGAGCTTGATGCCAGTGGGCCGGGGACAGCTTCCCTGCTGTCCCAGCAGTGCTGGTGTAGACCTAGCAATGGCGAGTGTGAAGGAGCACTTGAGAGAATAAACAGTTACCAGCGGGAGAACTTAGGACCATTTCCACAGTCTCTGCCAGAGATTCGAGATCTTTTGGTTATTGGGACCCTTCATTTTTCCGGTCAGATAATGGCTTTTTGGTTAAGGATGAATGTTAATGTACCTTTAGAGAATAAACCACCCCATTTTTTGCATGGGACTCCTTGAGCTGGCTTTTTCTTCCCAAGTGCTAAACCTTTGCTTACACTGCTTGTCTTCTGAAAACTCTCCCACTGACTTATTTTCCAGCCAAAGCTCCTCTAACCCTGGTCCTGCACTTCTTGTTACCCTGGTGGGAATCTACATCTTTTTTGTATAGCATCTCCCTTGACCATCACAGCCCCCATCAGATTTACCTTCTTGTCTGAGCTGATGTGTACTTAAAATCTGTACCACAAGGACGAGCGTGAGGTTTGCCCCCTTTTCCCCGTATGATTATTAAGTCTCTTGCAGCAGGCTGAATTGTTCAAGGCACTGGGTGAGAAGCGCTTTGCTTCTGCTACTCAGCCCACGCCTACCCCATAGTAACTCAAGAGGGCCCTTCCTCCACTCTTAACTTACACTTTGACTAATTTTAATAAAAATGCAACTTCTGTCTTTATTACCAAACCCTCTACACACACATAAAGGTACCGAGCTTTACCTACTACCCACTTCTAGTAAAGAGAGCTTTTAAAGCCCTGAGCGGTCATTTACCTGTGTCCTATCCTCTCCCAAAGCTGAAAGAGGTCTGCTCTTCTCCACAAGGGCCGACTTCAGATGTGGGTGGACATGTTTCCCAAGGACATGCCTCAGCCAGGACCCCCTGTGGACATTTCGCCGAGGAAACCCAAAGGGTGAGCGGACATCACCTGCCCTGAAGTGCAGAGGCCACGGTGGTAGGTTAGAGGATCACATCATTTGATGTGGTGTCTGCAAGGTCATGTGATGACCAACCCCACTTTCCCTCTGGCTGGTTACAGCAGCAGGTTGGTGACAGTAGGTGGCAGTTCAAGGGGGGGCTTCTGAGCTTGAAGTTCCTCTTTTGAGAAATGCCGGGTAACAGGAGGATCTGCTCAGAGTAACGCGTGCCCTCAGTGAGTCTGAGATTTCTGCCAGGATACTTGGTTCTGATGCAACCGAGATCTCGAGTGTTGATATCTATGAACTGGACCAATGTGAGGAGAACCAAAAGCTACACGTTCTGACTCCATTTTCAAGGTCACCATCCTAACGCTGCCTTCCTGCACCCCAGGTATGAACTGAGGGTAACCATCTGGAACACTGAAGACGTTATTTTAGAGGATGAGAATATCTTCACAGGCCAAAAATCAAGTGATATTTATGTTAAAGGGTAAGGTCGTCGACAAACTCCATCCCCGTGTCCCTTCCCTTCCTCAGATTTTTAATCTCCATTCAAGTCTATACTCCAGGGAAGCTGCTACACCCACAACCCATGCAAGCAGCCCATCTTTCCTTTGTCAATATTTGTCTTTTTTTTTTTTGTCATTGTGCTGAGCTTTCTTGTGAAAACATTTTTGTGAGTAAATCTTACTGTATAAACATCTTTCATTTAAATAAATGTTGGACACCTAAACTTCTTTCTTTTCTCTCATTCTAACCTTTAAAGACTATCTTTAAGCTAAAAAAAATAAAGTGATACAATACTATTAATGAAAGATTAACTTGTTTTAGCAGATTATATGACTAATGCAAAAGTTAAAATTTAGACTTTCCCATTTGCTAATGCTATTGACCAAAAAAACGAAAACAAAAACAAAAAGATACCAACCTAATCCACAGAGTGAAGCATTTGATATCTCTGTGTTACATCTTGGTGCGGCTTCCTTTAGCTCCTGGGAAGGAGTCAGGGAGGCGAATGAGGAAAGTCAGGAGAAACAGTGATTTAAATCTGTATTTTAGCTGAAGCTTATCTCCGAAGTACTAAGCTCATACCAGCTTCACAGTGATATCTCTTTGCATTTCCCGAGCATAAAGCACAGTGATGTGTTTGGCATCCAAGCGAGTTCAGTCGCTCAGAATTCTCATTACTCAGGATAAGAACGGAGGAATTAGGTTATTACAAAGAAGGTTCAATAGAAGCAGTGTGGCCCAAAATAAATAATGTTTTAAGAGCAGAGTTAAGATCCTGTGAGATTGCCTTCTGATCACTAGTTCAGGAAAGACAAATGTGTCTTGTAAAAAGATATTTTATCATGCCTCACAATACGGTAAGGTTCTGGGAGTTCAGGTTGAGGCTTCCAGAACCGTGCCCCATTAAAATGTAGGAAAGGAGATGTTTATATCCACTGCCCCCATTTCCTCCCCAATGGCTCGCTGCTCGCCGACCCCAGTCTGGCCCCCTTGCCAACATCCTGCGAAGCGGGGCTCACCGAAGCATGCGCTCCACGTTGCTGGATCTGACGGCCTTGTTTGGGTTTCATCGTTTAAATTAGTCTTCATCTTAGGACCCTGCTAGGAACATTTGACATAGCTGAATACTTCTTGAAATGCTTTCTTGCCTTGCCCTCTGTAGCAACCCACTCTCTGGTTTTCCTCTTTCTGTGCTGGTTATTTCTCAGTGATTTAAAAGCTCATTCTCCGGCGCCCCCCCCCCCACCATCTAGAAGTTAAATGGCCCCTGGCACTGCCCTAGGCCCTTTTCATATCTCGCACTACTTTATCTGTCACTTTCGTGTCACCAGCTACGCAATTGGGTCCATCACCCGAGTGCTGCCACTCCTCTGTGAAGAGAGGGCGGGTCTTCACTCTGCCCTGAGGAGCAGCTGTGTCTGCTTTCAGAAAGCAAATGGTTTGGCTCGTCAATTAGCATGGAAGAAGTACTCATTTTCTGACTTTATTAATTTACCATGGATAAAGTACCAGGGAAGCATATATTAAATGTAGCTTACATTATACAGGAGGAAGACCAGCTAATACTAAGATGAAAGAACATGGTAGGTAATTTGGAATACTTAAAACACTTTGTAGGTATTATTCACGTAATTCCTCTGAACAACCCCATGAATCAGGCATATAACTGCTTACAGGTGAAACGGAGACAAAGAGAGTTAAATAGTTTGTCTGTGTTTGCACAGCTCATAGCGGGTAGAGTCAGAATTGGAACCTCGGTGGCCACAGGCAGCCCCTACCCTCCGTGCCTCACCAATCCAGGCCTGCTGGGCTCTTGAGCCCGGAACCAGAGAGAAGGGGGAGAGTTCCGGGCCTAGTGCCACAAATCTAGGGCAGCGCAACTCTAGAGGCCTCAGAGCGTGAGTTGTCTGGTACAGGGGTCGCCCACTCCTGTTACCCAGGGAGCCCCCAGAGTGACCGAGGTTCTGTTACACTCTTCCTGCTTCCTGAGGTTGCCATCTTGACGGCGCGAGCTGTAGTCTGCTCACACAGTTGCAGACACCTGCCCGACCTGGTGAGTTTTATGCTCCTCACGTTCAGCATATAGCTCACGTCTGTAATCTTCACCACTGCTGAGTGACACCGAGTGACGCTGACTGGGCCCTGGGGTGGGTCTTATCCCCACTCCAACCCCTTTGATCCCTGTTATCCTTCTTCAAATTAAACTGGAAACTTCCGTCTGAATCTAACTATCTAATAAATTTAAAACTATAATCTGTGACCACACTGGAACTCTTACATCACTTCTGATTACGCTGATGCCTGATCGTAATGTGTTCTGAGTGTTTGAATTTTTAAAAATCTCTGTTCAGGTGGCTGAAGGGTTTGGAAGATGACAAGCAGGAGACGGACGTCCATTACAACTCCCTGACGGGAGAGGGCAACTTCAACTGGCGCTTCCTGTTTCCGTTTCACTACCTCCCGGCTGAGAAGCAAATGGTCATCACCAAGAGGGAGAACATCTTCTCCTTGGAGAAGACGGAGTGCAAGATGCCCGCTGTGCTGGTGCTCCAGGTTTGGGATTTTGAAAGGCTGTCCTCGGATGACTTCCTGGGTAAGTCAGCAGCTTCCTGAAGCACACGTTAATGATAAGGGTCTGTCCCAGCTGTTAGAGGGCTGAGTGCCCCTCAGTCACAAGGGCAATAACTTCCGGGCTAGTTACGATGGGAAAACCTCAGAGCCAGCCCAAACAGGCCCTTACTATGGGGCTGTCCAAATACATCCTAGTGCATGCAGGTGGTAGAGCACTACTAGATTCAAAGAGACGTAAGGTGACCTTTGCTCTGTCACTAACAAGTAGTTGAATTTTGACTGAGCTCTGTGCCCACTTCCTCCTTTGTAAGATGCGGGTAGTGATACTGCATTCCTCAGGGGGTGGTGGACCTGTAAATGTGATGGCGCAGTTAAAGAGCAGGCCACAGGGCCTCCCTCCCCGCGAGCACTTGGTAAGTACTAACCTGCGGTCATTAAAAATACTGAAATAGTCAGTGAGTTGGAAAGTTGTGATGGATGCACTTAAGTGCAAAAGAGCATGAGGAGGTCTTGCTTCTGTAAAGTGTGTGTCTGTAGGTACCGGAGGAAGACAGTGGGAGAGGAAACAGGAGGCGGGGCAGCACGATAGAGAGCTACGGCCAAATGTAGCGAGATAAAATTGGGGGAATTTTTTCTCTTCTCATTTTGTTTGCTGATCTGCATGCTCTAAAGATGTGGCAGTGAGCTATAGGACTGTCAGTCCTGGCGTTATCTCACTCTGAAAATCCATGGCAGGGAACCCACCAAGGTCTGATGTCTGTGCTGGAGAGCAGACACCAAGGCAGGAAGACCTGGCCCCTGCACCGAGGAGTTTAGTGGACCCTAAGGGGGAAGTGAGGGGCAGGGTGGGGTGAGCAGGACTCCCACGGGGAGAGAAATGCCGAGGAAGGAGGAAGCCAAGGCACATCCTTCAGACTCGGGGAGCAGAGAAGGTGCCTCGCTGTGCTGGCACCCGAACCTGCGTCTTGGGAGTTAAGAATGACAGCTCAGACATGCTATCCTCAGACATCCTGGGTCATATTCATGCTCCCAGCACCTAGCACCTATCACACGTGAGATGTGACTGAATGTCCGGGAGTGAATGGGTGAGCGTGAACAGGGATTAGAAAGCCCTGCCCTAGTTTTTAAAAGTTTTGCATAACCTATGGGCTTCCTTCACAGGCTCCCTGGAAATGAACCTCAATAGTTTCCCTCGAGCCGCCAAGACTGCGAAAGCCTGCGATCTTTCCAAGTTTGAAAACACAAGTGAAGAGAACAAGATCTCTATATTCCAGCAAAAGCGCGTACGCGGCTGGTGGCCTTTTGCTAAAAGCAAAGAGCTGACAGTAAGTGACAGCTGAAGGAGGCGGGCGCTGGGGGTGTCCGGGGACGCGGTGCCCTTTCTGTGAGTCACTCTGTGGATCCACGTTAAAGTGCTTTGCAGTGACTAAGAGCCCTTTAAGCCAAAGTTCCACAGAGGAACAAGAATTTCTAAAGCTTTATAAATGCATTAAGCCTTCTATACTTCAGCCCATTTGATTTAATAGCTATCTGGGTTGAGGCCATTTTTTAATCGTTTCAGCCTGTACTTAGCTCCTGGCATTAATTTTTTCAACACTCCTTGAAATTATGCATAAAATCCTCACCCGTACAATTTCGATGTAGCTACCTTATCCTTTTACACTCAGTCGTGAGACTCAATTTAAAAACTGATCCATGCTTTTAAAACTTCAAGAGGGTATTGGCAGGGTGAGCCATTGTCCCCTTCCCGACACTGCCAACCTGTGCAGATGCATTGTAGGAATTTCTCTCCCAGACGCAGGGAATAAAGTTTCTTTTTCCCTTTCTCTTCCCTCATTGCTCCTCTGGAGAGGGGGAGGGATGGCTTCCGTGATCCGGAGGCCGAGCACAGGTGCTGAGGCCCGCAGGTGGGCTCTTGGCTCTGGTGCTGGCTGCTCTCTCTGCTGTTGGGCTCCAGTTGCACCTTCCCAGGTAAATGGTAGCTGCTGGTCTGACCCCATGCTGTCCAGTTTTATTATGTTTTCTGAGAGTTTTTCTCTTTCTTCCATTCTCAATTTAATCCCCTCTGATTGATGAGATTGGTGAAGAGACCAAAGTTCCCGCCTGGCTCTTTCTTGCAGGTCCCCTAATCAGCTGGCTCCCTGCACACCCACCCCTGGGCAGGTCTGGGCTTCAGGGTTAGCACGGAACAGAAGCTCAGACAGTATTTGTTAGATGAGTGGAGAAATTCAGAGATGAAGGAGTCATGGCATCTGCCCTCAAACAGCTGTGATCCCACAGGGGCTGTGGGGAGCGTGTGTCACTCATGCCCGCGGGAATGGGATTATCCAAGTGTAAAAGGCGGAGAGGGGTTAGAGAGGAGAGAGGGGCAGGACTCTGCATTCAGCAGTCACGCACAGCACAGCAGGCTGTTTTCACGAGCACCGAAAGGTGCTGTCTAGGGGAAGAGAGCGATGCCCACTCCGAGTGGAGCGGCGGTGGTGAGCAGTCCCCGGAGGGCAGCCGCCAGGTGTCCGGTGGGGCTGGGAAGTGAGGGTTTCCAAGACCTCACTTTTGACATGATTCTGGTTTCTGTAAATCCATAAGCAATAATTATGCAGCGTAGTTATATCTGCAGCCATCCATTGCGTTTATGGCCCTTCAGAGTTGGCCAGCTATGCACAGAGCTCCTCTGCTATTTCATTTGCTCTTAGCTGACTCTTCATTCTCCATCCCATTTATTTATTTCTTCACTTCATCCAACAAATATTTATTAAGCCGCTGTTATACAGTGGGCCCTGGGAATAAATGTAATACAGACAAGAGTGCCGTGACCATGACACTCGGAGGCTGAAGTCAAAACCACGCATAGACACACACGTGCAAAGGCACACATAGCCACCTACGCCAAGAGGAAAGCACTTCAAACAAGGGCTTCAAGCGAGGAACTAACGTGGGATTAAAGAGTGTCGAGCGCAAGACTTCCGTGCACATGGTGGCGAGGAAGGTGGCTGAGACCTGAAGAAGGGAAAGCAGCAAACTGTCAAGAAGAAACAGGAGAAAGTGGATTTCCCATGGAGCACACACCTCAGATTGAGACAGGGAGTGAGACCTCAAAGAGTTTGGATCTCATTCCCGAAGGGAAGCCAGCATAGGGATCTGGATAGGCAAGGGGCAGGAGAGGGTCAAAGTGGAGAAAGAGAGAAGGGCAAAGATGGAGGAAGAAGATGATAAAAATGAGCTGGGACAGAAAGCCAGAGAGGCGACTCTTGCGAAGGGCAGTTGGGTCACTGCGACAAGGGCACCTGACTGGTTACATAAGAAGTGACGGAAACATGCCCACTGGATTTAACAGCATACAGATTCCCGGAGACCTTTAATAAAACAGCGTGGGGAATATCCACAGCAGCACTGTTCATAATACCTAAAAGCAGGCACACCCCCATGCCCTCAGTGACGAGTGGATAAGTAGTGGGCTGTCCACACCATGGAGCATCGTGTGGCCATGAAGAGGAACGAGATGCTGACACTTGCTCCGACATTGATGGACAATGGGAACATCGGCCAGGGGAGAAAAGCCAGCCACGATAGACCACATGGTGCTCGGTTCCTTTTATACGAAACATCCAGGCTAGGAGGCAGTCCACACAAAACACCAGCGGCTGCCGGGGCTGGGAGAGGGGCCGGAGTGCCCGCGGATGGCCCTGAGCTGCTTCGCTTGTGCAAAGAGGGAAAGTGAAAGCGTACACCTCACAGAGCCCTTGTGACGTGTGAACGATGCAGATCTGTGGAGCACAGTGTGTTCAAAGGTCAGAATTCAGTGTGAGCCCTTGCTTGGTAATCAGCACTCTCACTACTCCCTGCTCCCACCTCCTTCCCCGGCCCCCAGACCAGGGGCTCCTCCAACCTGGAATATGTCTACATCTAGTCCAGAGCAGCGCCCCATCCTTGGGGGCTAAGCTTTTGATAAATATGAGAAAAGGGGAAGAACAGAGCCACTGACAACACGCTTCCGACCACTGCATGGGTGACCCTCCTGATGACCTGAGCAGGCCGGTAGATTTTCATGGCCAGTTGTAGAGACCCTTTGCTCACTAAGTATAGGAGCTCTAGTGAAGAGCTGTTTGTTTCTCTTCATGTGAAGTCTCCTCTTCTGAGCACAGGTTACTGTGTGGCCGCATCAGCTATTCACTTGATCAGCAGTTACAGAGCGCCTCCTCTGGGCAGGGCGGTGGTGGGCGGCCCAGGGGAGAGAGGTGCTGAGCATGCAGCCCTGTCCCCACGGCTGGCTGTCCCATGGGGGCCCGGAGAAGCAGCCAGCAATGCGCAGAGCAGACAGTGCTCTGGCGTGGCGAGAATCCACAGCACTGCTGCGAACTGACGTCGGGACGGAATCCCCAAACCGACCGAGGTCAGATCACCTGTGACGGCCCCGGGGACCGACCCACGGCCTCTGCCGCCATCAGCCTCTCGTCCCTGCTTCCCATAGCTTCCCAGCCAGTCACACAGTTGGCCGCTTTCAGTTCCTAAGTCAGCAGCCACCAGTTAAAATGAACCAGAGTCTCTTCTCTTTTCTTGATAAAGGACTCCCCTCTCCCCACCCCTGGCAAGACTTTGAGTCTCAGCCAAACAGGAGTGCTGGGAGCTGACTCCCATTCAATAGCAAGCTCCGAATGACCTGTTTGTTCTCATCTGGGTGGACTTTGTTGATTTCCACAGTTCTAAATACTTGGTAATGTATATTAATTCATTTACCTGTTAAATCCCCATGTGATGTGTACAACTACACCCATACACACAGACATCACACACACACACACACACACAAACACACACAAACACACAGAGTCAATCCCCATTTTATAGATGAGGCGCATGAGGGACAGAGAAGTTGAGTAACTTGTCTCATGTCACACAACTATTCAAGAGAAGGCAGAACTCAAACCCAAGCAGCCTGCTTTTACATTCCTACGTCTTACTCACTGTGTAATGCTTCCTTTTCTAGCAGAGGGCCAGAGAAACACAGGGGGCATCCAGCCTGGCCCTGGGTTATTAGCAACCTTCTCCCACACAGAAAACCTCACCACAAAGGTAGTAGAGGGGGAAAGATTTTATTCACAGGTGATTAACAACCCAGAATGCAATGTGCATCATAAGCAGTCTGCTAAGAAACTGCACAGAGAGAAAGAAACCTCATCCTTTTATGTCGCCAAGCAATTGTCACCCAGTGCATACTTGTTTCAGGATAGATGATAGCTCACTGTCGAGTAAGAGGACTTGAGGACAATATTTCTCAGACTTCTTTCAGTCTGCATTCATCTGGTGATGGGAGTGATCACCTGTGCTAGCTAATGGCTTTACTCAGAGGAAAGACAAGTTTGCATATGTTTATGAAGAGAGGTAGTTTTATAGCTGGAGCAGGAGAGCCACTGAAGGTAGCCTCTCACCTTCCCTTGGGTTAGATAGATAGAGACGCTAAGGCTGTGTGCATGCACGTGTGTGTGTGTGTGTGTGTGTGTGTTACTGGAGATTGAACCCAGGGCGTTTACACTAAGCTACATCCCCAGTCCTTTCTAAAAAAGCAGTATTTTATTAGTACTTATTTGCAGTATCTCATGCCTGCATTCACCGTGGGGGAGGTGTATATGTATATAATACATCTTGATTCTTTTTTTTTTTGTCCTCTTTTAATTTTTTTTTTTTTTTTTTGCTTTGAGACGGGGTCTCTGTAACCCACTAAGGATGGGCTCAAACTTGCAGTCTTCCTGCCTCAGTCTTGCGGAGTGCAGGGAATATAGGCTTGTACCCCCATACCTGGCTGATAAGGTTCTTAATGTTTATGTTACAAAGAGATAGTTCCTAAGTCTCTAACAAAATCCTAGGTGTTAAATACTAAAGCCTACCCAGTTTTCAAAGAATGTAAACGTATTCCAGAGAGATGAAAAAGTCTGTGTAATTCCAACTCCCCTAAGGTACGTGCTCTAAGAGAAAAGAAGAGAGGGTACCTGGCCTCTATTTTCAATCGGGAGAGCTAAGCCTCTTCTTTTATTTGTACTTAGCCTTACACATTGGGGGGAAAACAGGAAGTGAGGTCCTCACCCCCACCCAGTGCCTGGGTCGCCTCTTCCTTCGGGTGAGCCTCTGCTGACGGTGGGTCCTGAAAGCCCAGCTTTAGCTGTGGCAGAGGAACAATCAGCCTCCCCTGTCCTCTTCCGCCTTAGTAACAGCCGCATCAAGGAAGCTACGCTACCAACGACCTCCTCCTAATGTGAGAGCAAATTGGACAGACCCAGAGCCAAATGTCATCACGGAAAACCTCTGCCACTGTGGGGCAGGGCTGCTCCCTGTCCCGGGTTCAGTGTCCAGGTCTCCAAGTGAAAGGGCCGGGCTGGGTGCTTCTGAGGTGCGTTTCTGGCACATTGTCTAATTCCAGCTCTTCTCGGATCCTCCTCCCACACTTTAAAGCCTTCGGCTAGTCCGTGTTTCCTGACCCCGTCAGGGAGGGAAGGAGGTGTGTGCACAGTTGCTGCCAGCCGCCAGGTTTATTTTAAGGCTGCTTATCAATGTCCAAGCAATGTTATGTAGACATTTAGGTTACACAACTCCCAGTGAGAAGCAGCCCAGGGTCACCTTTCCACAGTGGTCCTCGCCCTACTCTTAAAATAGTATGTTCTTTGCTTCATTTCATTTAGTGCTATAATGAGAATTTCCCTGCCTGATAGTGTCTGTGTTATTAACCTTTAGCAGCCTGACAATAGAAATGCTAGAGTTTAATCACTGTTTTTCTTCAATATTTATTCATTCAAAAATTTATGTATACAAATAAATACAGAGAACAGTGATTAGCCACAGATTCACTACCACAATTCAATACTTGCTAGCATTTTTCTATATTTACTTTTTATATTTGAGTATATGGATAAATGGGTGTATAGCATTTTTGCTGAACTTTTTCAGGGTAAGTTGTAGACATCTTGACCCTTTATCCTTGAGTATTTCAGTAAGCATCTAAGAATGCTGGCACCCTCCTACATAACTGCAGGGCCAGCATCACGGAGAAGAGAGTTAGTAACCATCGTGCAGCATGGTCGGATGTCCACGCCATGCTCATTTCTCTATTTGTAAGAAAGGATACTACACTGCCTCGTTAGCTACTTCTTTTTCCACACATAATTCATAGCAGATCGTACATAATTCCTGATTCGTGTGTTGCTCTTGGTTGTTTTATCTCTCTGGTCAACTTTAAAGTAATCGTCTGACTTTTTCTTTTTTTTCTGTGATACGGACTGACAAGACTAGGCCTGTTGTATCTGGTGGTTTTCCCACGGTGTAGCTTATCTTATTTACTCTTCCCTCCGTTTCTTGTGAGCTGGCAGTTAGGAATGACAGCCTTGTTGGCCAGAACACGGACGACACGGTGAGTTTGCGTTACGCTGAACTGCGTCGGGAGGCGCACGCTGTCCAGCGGTCTCACCGTGTGTCATCCTGTGTTTGTTCCCTCGGTCGTTTGGTGACCACGAGATCTCTTCATGGTGAAGGGCACTCTTCCCTTTGCATTTAGCAGATAACCGACTGGCTACTATTTTGGGTTGCCAGGGATTCCTGTTCTGCGGACACCACTCACCCGGAGTTTCAGGACCCACTGGTTATCTCAATCTATTTCACTGGTTTTGTAAAATGATTTTTCCTAATTCTTCTATACTTCTGTTCTTTCTGCTTTTCCTTCATTTCATCTGTCTACTTACCTTCTACCCATCTGTATCTATCAATTTTTATCATGCTTTCTCCTTTTATTAGAGAGCTTTATGAAGAGCTTTCCCTCATAGATTGGAAATAAATTAATTATTCTCCTTCATCACCTCCCAAAAGATGGTATAAATGTTTAATCATGTCTCTTGTCACATTTTAAAAGAAGTTGGTGTAAAAGTCGCATCCAATGACAGTAAATGAGATTTTTCCTTTACTTTTTTTTTTATCATTATGGAATAATGAATTTTAAATACACGTAGTTTAGCTTTATCCATCGAAAAGGCTGGAAGCAAAATCACGCAGTAGCAAAGAAGACTCCTAGCACCTGGGTCCTGGTTTCTGAATACCAGCAACTGCTAAAGAAACCCGGAATCTTTGAAGAAGTAGCTGATACCAGGTCTAGGGCAGACAAATCCGAGATGAGTCCAAGACATTGCCTAAGGGCAAATAGGACAATTTAAACACCCAGAAGAATGACTGGGCTTTGTGCATAAAGCTTTCTGCTGATTTTTAAATCACTTCTATAATTCAGTTACCCAGAAATGGAATCCCTAAGTTCAGGCCATAACTTTATTTCTAGTCATACATATACATGTATGTATGCATATATATGCACATACATGTATGTGTATGTATTGTGTTTGTATATGTCCCCTGTGTAAAGGAATTTGTCAGCATATATTCCACCACTAATGTATGAGCATGCCTCCTTTCATACCAGTGACGGCTGTATTTTGGTCAGCAGTGGTTACTGCTGATGCAGGCGTGTCCATTCTCCATGCAGCCACTTCGCAGCATGCTCGGTATCCATTATCCAGGCAAGGTAAAGTCAGAAGCTCATAAACGACAAACACGGAAGGACAAATCCGCGGTCTCTTCACAGAAATTTCCTTATCACTTTCTCCATCCACAGATGTCATTAGCTTAGCAGGCAGTCTCTCAAACGGTCCATTTTTTTGTCGCTCTGATTTTAAATTACATTGGGAGGGTATTATTAGCTTAAATTCTCTCCTTGGAGCTGAGCAGAGCACCGGTGATTGGAATAGGGTGCAGAACTCTCGGCATGGAGGTGTATGCATCAAGGCACAGCATCTATCAGAACGTGTCAGTGACACCTTCCCAGCTGCCTTCCTGATGCCCGGTAATTTTTTGTAACCACTCAGCAAAGCAGTGAGGCTGGAACAAGCCTCAGGGGTAATAACAAGTGACTCCTCTGTGGAGGGAAGATCAATTTAATGTTCTCAGCCTTCGTTTTCTTTCTTTATTTTTTCTGTAAGGATCTAGGCCAGTGGGACTATTGTGGTCTGGGTAAAGAGATGTTTTGATTAAACTACATGCTTCTTTTGAAAAAAATAATTTTAAGGTAACAACTATCATTTTTAAAGTCTTTCTAATTGACAGGCACTTTGTTAGCACTGCATATACATTTCATTTGTATTTCAGGGCTATCTTACCATGGTGCATGCTATTAATACCCCCAGGATATCGAGGCTTAGGAAGGCAGGTGACTCAGCCCAGGCCACACAGCTGATAGAATCTAGTTTCAGTACAGCTCTGTCTGCACCACATCCTATGCACTCAGCTGTCACCTATGCTATGCTGTGCTGTAACGCTCCTTAAGCTGTCAAGGCCAGTCCACAGTTGGGTCAAATGCAAATCCTAACATTAGAGCAATGACAAGGACTGTGGGTTTCTTTTTGAACATTTCAGAAAAAAACACAGTCATTAATTTCTAAATAACAGTGTACTTCTTTCCTTCCTCAACCGGAGGCCACTTGGACACATGAAGTAGTGGAAGAATGAGACAATATCAGAGAACCTCTGTGCAAATCCTAGTTTAGTAATGCAACTTAGCAGTTTTCACCAAGCCTTGATTTCTTGACTGCAAAATAGAAACTTCAAAATGCTATCAATGTTGCCATTTGTCACATGACTTAAATGGAAGAATGCATGTAGCAAGCACCATGGAAGCTACCAAAAGCTATGGGGCTCAGCTTGTTATTATTAAGCAGCCGAAGACAGAGGGACTCTCATGATCCTTTCACTGCAGTTCTACCACGATCCTTTTACTCTGGTTCTAACGCACTCTCTGTTGATTTCTATTCTCTCTTCCCAGCATTCAGGATTCCAGCAACTGGTTAGCTCCTCATCTGACTCTCCTTAAAATGTGAGCAACTTGATGAAGCTCTCAGGGTCCAGAATACGCCCTGGTGGAGCTTAGGGCACTTCTGAAAGCCTTGTGGAAATAAGTCCTGCTTGAGTATGGAAACCCTTCTGTTATGACGTCGGGGTGGTTTCTTGTGTTTCTTCCAACTCTCCAGTGCTTTAACTCAGCCTTTCATAAATCTTGGAAGTTAGAAGTAGATCTAGAGAGCACCTGGACACTTGATAGATGAGGAAACTAAGACCCGAGAAGCTAAGTGCCTTTAGATAGTGCTTTGCTTACTTTCTCACTGCGAGACCCTAAATACCTGACACCCAAAGTTAAAGGTGGAAAAGTTTATTTCACCCCAAAGTTTGTAGAGGTTTCAGTTTCATAGCTGGTTGGCTCCAAGGCAGGGTGGCGTTAAAGAGAAGAAGTAGTTCATGGCAGGCAAAGGTAGGACGGCAGTAAAGCAGTGAAGTAGCAATCAGCAAGCAGCAAGCGACCATGTCAGCCCTCTTCTGCCCCTTGTAGTCTGTCCAGGCTACGTGCCCCTACAGCAGGTACCACCCACACCCAGGGCGGGCCTCCCCAATATCCACACGCAGAACTATGCCAAACCAATCAGGAGACTCGTTTAGTAATCACACACCCTTGATCCCAGCATCACACACTAGTCCAGCCACCTCTGAAAAGCCCCCTCCATGACCACATTTGAGGGGACCTCTAGACACAGCCATAACAGATGGTGATTATGGAGACAATCATGGACTCGTCTCCTGTGAGAGTTGGGAGGAGCCTTGTAAAGCTTCTTGTCCAGTTATCTGCAGTGGGTGAATAAGTTGGCAGGCAGGTTGCTATAATGGAAGAACATGAACTTTGTTGTCATTTAAACCTGGGTCCAAATTTCAGTTGATTGGTGTGACATTTATCTTAACACTCAACTTGATTGGAATGAAGAGCTTCCTAGAGAGGTGTCTGGATCATGAGAGAACTGATTGCATTGGGTGGATAAATCCATTGATGAGTTCATTAGTTGAATGGGTTCGTTAGGACAGGGGGCCTAACTGGGTGAAACAGGTCACTGGGAGTATGGTTTTGAAGATATGTTTTGTCCCCAGTCCCTTCTTCTCTAGATTTTCCTCTTTCCTTCTGCTTCCTGGCCTCCATGAGGTAAGTCTAATTCCTCCCCCCGCCCTTTGCCATGATATTTCTGTCTCAAAGCCAACTGACCATAGAACTAACATAAATCTTTCCTCCTTTAAGTTGTGTCTGCCAGGAATTTTGTCCTAGTGAAAGAACACCTGACTAACACAGATGAAGTACTGCATGTATGACCTTGGAAAAGTTATTTGGCTTTTATGGCTTCATTTCCCCACAGATAAAAAGCACTTTACCTGTTACTGAGACAGATGAGAGACAGCAGGTAGATAGATGGATAATAGATAGATAGATAGATAGATAGA
>RJWM01011629.1:0-58803 GCA_004363535.1 Dasyprocta punctata | reverse complement strand
TCCCCCTTTTATTCTACCATACCTGTAAGCCTAGTAAATAGTGTCATCCACATATTGAGTGGGTTTTCTCTCCTAAATTTGCTGGTCTTAATGTCAGTCATCTCTGGAAACACTCCCTAGTCACACTCAGCAGTATATTTTACTAATCTTCTGGGCTTTATTTAGTCCAGTCAAGTTGACATATTACAAACAATGGTTATATTCTTAATATTTCTATTGTCTTTAAGTACAAAAGGTATTTTGCCAAATCCCAAATGGGTAGTATATTCAATTTTATTCCTTTTAATAGATGCATCTTGGCATCTCATTATGCTTGTGCTTTACATTTTACTGGTGACTAAATATCAAGCATCTTTTTCATTTGACATCTGTATATCTTCCTTGGTGAAGAGTATTTTTAAATCCGCATATTGTTGAAATGGGTTGAGTTTTCTTATCATTGAATGTTGAGTACTCTTATACAATCTTTGATCAATATATGATTAGTAAATATTTTCTCACAGGCTCTTGCATTCCTTTCTTTCCATAAAGTAGCACGGTGGTACATTACACTAAGGATGTTATGCTGATTGGAAGCACTAGGTAAGAAGTAGCAACTCTGTGGGCTTATTGGAAAGATGCATTTGTGTCAGGAGTTGAAAAATAAATCTAAAAAACAAAAAGTATGAAACTTCTCCTTTATTTATTATTTTTCTTCCAATCAGATTTTGTTGGTACATTTTATATTACATAATGATCACACTTATCTTAGAGAATTTGTACCTGTACATGATATAATTTGTTTCTTTTTTCTCATTCCTCTAACCACCCTTCAACTTCTCTTTGTCTTGCCATTTACAAAAGCTTTTTCTTCAGTTTTTATTTCTTTTCTACTATTTTTACTTTTCCCTTCTGTCCTTTCTCCTCATTACCCTCTCCATTTGAACATCTTCATCGTGTTTCACAAAACCTATTGCACATTTTGTTCTTCATTTACATTTTCAGTTTCTCACAACAGAGAAGTAGTGCAATATTTACCCATGTGTCCGATTTATTTTACTTAAGAGTATGGTCTCAAGATGCATAGATTTACCTAAAAATGTCTCCAACTTATTCTTCCTTATGTCAGAGTAGTACCATTGTATAAAAAAACATACCTTCTTTATTCATTCACCAACTAATGGGCATTTGAGCAGTTTCTGAGATTTTACTATTTCAAACTATCCTGCTATAAACCTGCACATGCATATATTGCTGTGGTATAATGCTTTAATTCTTTGGGAGGGTACTCAGGAGGGGAATAGCTGGGTCAAATGGGATCTCTAGTCCTAGTTTATAAGGAATTTCTACATTGATTTCCAAAGTGATTGCACCAGTCTACATTCCCACCAACAGGTAGAAATGTTCTTTTTTCTCCACAGCCCCACTAGCATTTGTCATTGGTTGATTTCTTGATTGTAACATTGTTTCTGGGGTGAATTGAAATCTCAACATTGCTTAAATTTTCATCTCTTGAATGACCAGTGATGTTGAACTTTTTAAAAATGTATTTATTTTATTGAGGACCATTTGGATGATTCTCTTAGAATAAAGAGCAATTATCTCCATTTTGGCTAAACTTGGCCCTATTTCTATGTACTAATGTGTACACAGCTGGCTAGGCATCCCTTCAACTGACTTTAAGCAATGTAAATAGGGTTGGCCGAGGTGCTGATGCATTATGTTTGAAACTAGGGACAGTTGCTATTTCCATTCCCCATGACTCCCCAAAAATATGGTTGAACAGGGAGGGATGAGGGATCACTTCTCCATGCTGTCAATTGTGATTGAGCCTTGAGATAAGAAGCTATGACTTGCAGGGCAGAAAAGTTTACACATCAGAACAAAAGCAATGAACCCAAAATATTAGATATTTCCTCAATTATGTTATACAGATTAGTCTCTCTGTACATTTTTCTTTCTGCATGTTGCAAAGGTGATTTCTGGCCTCCTACCCAGCCCAGCTCACAGTGCTCAAGTCAGTTCCTTCCATTCTCACAGTCACTCTTCTTTACTAATTCTTCAGGAATTAGTAAAATCTGGGTTTGAGCAGAGGTCAAGACATTTGTTCCAATGAACCTTCATCCTGCGTGGACTTAGGACCCTCTGGATCTCCATAAAGAAAAGTATGTCTTAGTGTCTTTTTTTCTCACTGTGGATTGTACTGGAAGTGGTAGATTGAAATTAACTTACTGGAATTTCAATAACTTTTCCAGAGGATTACAAATATAAACTTCCCAGACTGAGATGATGACTGGGAAGGACTCTGTATATTATTTGTTTGCACTTCTTCATCTGAGAAATGTCTGCTCATCTCACATGTCCATTTTTGGATTGGGTCTTTAAATTTGGAAGTCCTAATTTGTTTGAATTCTTTGTATATTTTAGATAGTAATCCTTTTTCTGAGGAACAGAGAGCAACTTTTTCCCCACAGTGTGGATTGTCTCTTCACTCTGTTGGTGATTTCTCTGGCTTTGCAAAAACTTTTTAACAAGATGAAATTTCAGTTTTTGATTCTTTGTGATAGTTCCTATGAGATGGCAGTTTTGTTCATAAAATTTTTACCTATACCAATGCCTTCAAGTGTTCTGCCTATTCTGTCTTCTGCAGATTCAGTGCTTCTGTTTTAAAATTTAGATCTTTAAATCTATGTAGATTTTAGTTTAGTGCATGATGAAAATTTTGTGTCTAATTTTAAACTTTGGCCTGCGGAAAACCAGTTTTTGTAGCACCATTTATTAAAAAGGCTTTCTTACAGTGAGTATGTCTCGGACCTTTGTCAAAGATAAGGTGGCTAGTATGTCTGAAGTTGTTTCAGCATCTTCTAATCTATTCCATTGATCTTTGGATTTTTTTTTGCCAGTGACATGCTATTTTCATTTCAGTGGTTTGTAGTATAATTATATCCCATTTTAAGTCGGGAATTGTGATGCCCTCTGCCTTGCCTTTGTTTCCCAGGAAAGCCTTTACTATTCTAGATCTCTTCTCATTCCAAATGAATTTTAGGATTGTTTCCTCTAATTCTGTGAGATTTGTGGTTTGGATTTTAATTGGGATTGCATTACATCTGTACAGCAATTTTGGAAGTATGGCCATTATCACCATATTGGTTCTTGCTAATCAAGAATAAGAGATATCTTTCCATTTTCTGATATCCTCTTCAATCTCCTTTTTCAGGGTACTATAATTTTCAATGTAGAAGTCTTTTACTTCCTTTGTTAGATTGATTCCTAGCTATTTAATTTTTCAGATGCAATTGTGAGACATAGTTTCCCTAATTTCTCTCTCAGTGTGTTATTTGTGTATAGGAATGCTATTGAATTTTGAGTGTTCACTTTGTATTCAGCTATGTGACTGAATTTGGTTATGAAATATAGGAGTCTTTTTGGTAGAGTTTTTGGGGTCTTCTATGTAGAGTATCATATCACCTGGGAATAATGATAATTTAACTTCAAAAGAGAGGAAACAGTGGATATCCTTGTCTTATTCTTGATTTTTGAGTGAAAGCGTTGTTTTTGACTATTTAATATGGCATTGGTTGTCAATTTGACATAGTTGACTTTTATCAGATTTAGAGAAGAAACACCTTTTCTAATTTTCTGCAGGTTTTTTTTTTTTTAGCATGAATGACTGTTAGACATTATCAAGAGATTTTTATATGTCTATTGAGATGATCATATGATTTTTGTTCTTGGCTCTATTACCATTGTGTACTATGTTTATTGATTTACATATGCTGAATCATCTCTGCATTTCTGGGATGAATTCCAATTGGTCACAGTGTATAAACTTGATGATTTGTTGCATTGTTTTTTCCTGTATCTTAATAAGGATTTTTACATCTATGTTCATTGTAGTGTATTGGCCTGTAGTTCTCTATTACAGTTGGATCCATCTTTGGTTTAGGTACCAGGGAAATGCGTGCTTCCAAAAATGGATTTGAGATTATACCTTCCCTTTCAAATTCATTGAAGAGTTTGAGAAGTAGTGGTATTAGGCCTTCTCTAAATGCCTTGGAGAATTCAGCAGTGAATCCGTCAGGGCATGGGGCTTTCTTTATTGGTAGATTTTTAATTACATCTTCAATTTCATTGATTGATTTTGGTTTATTTAGGATTTTTATACATTCTTTATTCAGCTCTGGTATTGCATATGTGTCTAGGAATCTGTCCATTTCTTCTACCTTTTCCATCTTAATAGAATACAAGTTTTCAATGTAGGTACAAATGACCTTCTGGATTTTTGCAGGGTCTATTTTAATTTCATTCTTTTCATTCCTACTTGTGTGGATTTGAGTCTTTTCTTTCTTTTTTTGATAAAATAGGCTGAGATTGTTAATTTTATTTAAAATTTCAAAGAACCAACTCTTTGATTCATTATTTCTTTGTATTGTTTTCTTAGTGTCTATTGCATTAATTTTTGCTCGGTTTTTCATAAATTTCCCCCTCATATGAGCTCTAGGCTTTACCTAATCTTCTTTTTCTATAAGCTACAAATTCAACATTAAGTTGTTTATTTGAGCTTTCTCTGTTTTCCTGATTTGGGTATTCACTGCTATAAATTTCCCTCATAGGACTACTTTCATTGGGTCCCATAAGTTCTGGTATGTTGTATTTGCATTATCATTTAATTGTTCAGTTTCTTCTTTAATTCCATCTGTGACTCATTGGTTGTTCAAAAAGATGTTGTTTAATTTCCATGTACTAATGGAGTTCTGGTGATTTCTTTTTCTGTCAATTTCCAATTTCATTGCACTATGGTCTGATAATATGCATGGGATAATTTCAATTCCTTTGTATTTATTTAAGCATTTTCTATAAACTAGTATGTGCTCTAGTTTGGAGAATGTGACATGAGCAACTGAGAAGAATGTATTTTCTGATGTTGTGGGGTGGAACACTGTAGACATCTACTATGTTCATTTGTTCCAAGTTTGGTTCAGTTTTAATATTTTATTGCTGAATTTTGTCTAGTTGATCTATCTATCTTTTTGTGATGAGTGTATTGAGACCTACCAATACAATTGCATTAGTACTTATTTGATTTTGTCCTATCTGTTAATGTTTGTTTTATATAGTAGGGTGCACTGTTATTTGTTAAGTGCACAGGTACTTGTTGTGTACATATTTATGATTGCTATGTCTTCCTCTTGGATTGTTCCCTTTACAAGGATATAGTGACCTTCTTCGTCTCTCTTAATCAATATTGGCTTGAAATTCACTTTGTCTGCAAAGAGAATAGCTAATCCTGCTTTTTTTCTGGGTTCCTGTTGCATGGAAAATTGTTTTTCATGCTTTGACTTTAGTTTATCAATTTAAAAAAAAATTAAACGTGTTTCTTTATGCATCATATTGTTGGATCTTTTTTCTTGACCCATTCTTTCAATCTGTTTCTTTTGATTGGTGAATGGAGTCGATTAACATTGATGGTTATAGCTGATATCTATAACATCCTTATCTAGTTATTTACCTGATTTTACTCTATTTTTTCCACTTGGTTTAATTGTTTGCTTTGGCTGATGGATTCATTCTGTTTGGGTTCATGAAACTGGAGTTCTTGTTATCTCCTTTATAATGTCCTTCAGAACATTTTGGGGTGTTGGTTTGCTGTTCATGAATTTCCTCGGGTATTGAAAGATAGTTTTGCAGGGTACAGGCTACAACAATCTGGGTTTGGAGGTTGTTTTCCTTTAGGGCTTGAAATACTTTACTCCAAACTCTCCTTGACATGAAGGTTTGTGTTGAGAAGTCTGCTGTGATTCTTTTTATTTTTTTATTTTTTATTTTTTATTTTTTTCGGCACTGGGAATTGAACTCACAACCTCGTGCCTATCAGACAGGCGCTTAAGTCACTGAGCCAAACTCCCAGCCCTGGTTTTTTGAGGCAGGGTCACACTGTGTAGCTCAGGCCAGCCTTACACTTGCATTGTAGCCCAAGCTGGCCTCGAACTCACAACGCTCCTCCTACCTCGGTCTCCCAAGTGCTGGGATTTAAGGTGTGCACCACTATGCCCGGCTAGTTTGCTGTGATTCTATTGGGCTTTCCTTTATGCGTGACTTGTTTCTTTTCTGTAACAACTTCTAATATTATGATCTTCTGTTGAATTTCTGGAATCTTGACTATTATGTGCATTGCCATAGGTTTTTTTTTTTTTGATCATAGATAATTTCACTTATCTGTACATCAAATGCTTTTTCCCTGCTGGGGAAGTTTTCTGCCATGATATCTGTAAACATGTGTTTTTATATCATTTGTGTTTGCTCCTTTTTCCTTGATTCCAGTCAATATTATCTAGCAGCTGCAAGATTAATTTCTCATGATCCTTTTGTATTTTTAAGAAATGTGTGTTTTCATAGTTGCTAAATGCAAAGCTGTCTTCTAGGTCTGAGATTCTGACCTCGCATTGGTTTATTCTGCTGTGGATACTTTCAATGGCATTTTTAGTCTCCTGGATATCTTCTTGCATCTTTTTTATGGATTCTATTTCTTTCCTCTGTTGGGCATTCATGGTTTCTATCATTTTCCTAAATTTCTCTGTTTTTGTTATCTGTTTCTGCTCTAGAATCACTAAACGTGTTTCAGTGTAGTCACTATGTCTGTAGTTACCTGATGAATTGTTTCTGATTCAAGTTTTTCTGAAGCTTCATTCATTTGCTTTGTTGTTACCACTTCAGAAAGGTCAAATCCCACCTCAATGTCCCCTGGGTTTGCCTTTGATGAACTTGATGTTTATGATTGCATCTTGTTTGAGTGTCTTCTCATTTTCATTTGTTTTAGTTTAATTCCTGGGTTGATGTTTGTAAATTGCTTATGGTGAGTAGCTTTATTGCTAGTATTTAAAGCCCTTAGGAAATGAGTATTTCTTAGAGATGTCTGCCAGGTGCAGCTGTCTTTTGGGTTTTGAGTCTTCTGCAAGATCCTAAGTCTTCAATTTATTGAGGATGATAAGTTGCTACCTACTTGTCCCAGTCCCTGGTTCTTTGGTACTCGTCCACAATATTTTCTATGAACCTTAGACAATTTCAGTCTTGGTATACTAGGAAAAACAGCTGGTCAGAACAGTTTTGTCACTTTGGCTGAAGTGGTACAATCAGCAATAACAATATCATTAAACACAGTCTAGAGAATGAAAAATGAGGTAAACATTAACTTGTCATCTTCACCATATGAACTAGATTTGTGGTTATATAACAAAATCTAAAGCAAACCAGAAAATTTTATATAGTAGATAAGCCTTTAATATGCCAATTTTATGCTGGAGAGAAGATTTAAATAATGTTAGGGGAAAAATAGAGATATTGAAGAAGAGGAAGAGATGAGAAGCAAGGCTGGAGGACAAAAGAGGATCACATAAACTTTTGGAACTGATGCAGAAAACAGGAGGAAAATAGAGAAGAAAGAAATGTAAAGAAGAAGAGAACAGAACAACAACCACAAAAAATCTAGAAACCACATTCAAACCCAAAAACATGACCAAACAGTGAAGAGTAAAACCAACCAACCAACCAACCAAACAATACAAACAGAAAAGGGGGGGGTCCTCTTTAAGGTTTGTCTCTGCTGTCACTGGTAGACAACATGTGGAGATGGAGTCCAGATTCATATTGATTTATCCCAGCAAACCAGAAGTAGGTTTATGGTGGGGTGTGGATAATCTCAGTGAGCCCACACCTTTATTTACACTGAAGTTCAGGCTGGTTTCTGACAATGAGATTGCAACTAGATTCATTCAACTTGCAACAGTCAATGTACCTTCTGTGGGCTTGAACTCAGCTGGGGGTTGCTGAATGGAGCCTGTAGTTCTGAGTTCTGAACACTATTGACCCTGGTTAAGATGATTCCTGGCCAATTTCCCTCTCCTTGGGATGGCTAAATCTGCTCCACACACAAGCCAGTGCAGTTCACGTCATCCACTCCTCTGTTGTATTGCTGCATGGAGGCCTCTGGGGTTTCCAGCAACTACTGTGTGTCTGCAGGTATGAACTGCTCCTCCCACACTGTGAGTCCTGACTCAGAGAAAAGGTGTCACCCACCAACTCTTTCTCTATTTGCTCTCCCTGTGAGCTTCAATTCTCACTCCAGATCTTTCCTGGGTCCAAGGGATCCACTTTCCTTCTTCTCTTCCTTGCTTTGCTATATTCCAGTGTCTGGACAGTAAATCTCAGAGTGGCTCTTTCTCTGCTGGTTACAATTTTGTTATCTTCCTACAAGTCCTATTTTATTATCTATATAGAGTCTGTACTTTAATAAACTGACATAGCAGGCACTTATGCAGAAGGGAGATAATATTCAATTTTCTGATGCAGGTGGAAGGTGAAGATGAAAGTAAACCTCTGCTCCAGCTTGTCCAGGTTTGTCTTCAGAACAGGAAGTCAGTGAACCTTTCACATTGAAGAGTGTGCAACAGTAAGCAAGCAGAGCCTCCAAGACCTGAACAACAAGAGCATTTAACAGTAGTCATACATTTACTCAGAACTCCTACTTTAGAGAAAATTTTAAGTGTTTAGTGTTGTGGCACAGGTTTTGTTATCTTTTCATATGTTATCTATAAGTTAAATTATTGGATCTGGCTGCTCCTGCAACAAAAAATGAAGTACTAAACCTATTGTGTTCTTTGGATTGTGGAAATAAAATATTTTTCATTTGGTATGTCACACTTACCCACTTCTATGTATAGAGCAGATGACTCTGCAACAGGTTTATGGTGTTGTGCAGCCTTTATCATTTGGGCTATATTGTTCAGCAGAGCCAATATTTGCTACAGTGGTGTCTCTGGAGGGATTCTATAGATTAATTGTAGAATAAACCTATGAATTTTGGAGCAGAAATCTATCTACTCTACCTTTAGGAAACAGCTCTTCATTTGTTATGTGGCCTCGGTGGCAGCTCAGTACTTATTATTTATCAAGTTATCATAAAATTTAACCTGACCACCATGATCTAAATGTTAGTTGACCACAGAGTCATAAAGTTGAGTATGAACAGCATATCTCCAAAATTTAATGAATCTAATGAACATCTAATGAAGTTGTGTATATGTGATTTGCACAGACTAGACACTGAAGACAAAAAGACATTAAAGAAATAAGTAGATCAAATTTTCATGGTTCCCACTCTTGTTACACTGCCTTCTCTATACCATATTTCATTTACAGTTTCATGAGTGTCTCTCTACAACTTCATTTGGTCATTAGAAAGAAGATTTGGAATTAGAAACTGATGATTCCTCACCATGCTCATGCATCATCCAGCAGTGGACATCTACAACACTATGGGTTCTTTTCAGAACATCTCTAAAATGTAATAATGAAGAGAAATCCTTCAAGTAGACAAAATTTAAAGTGATGCACCTGAGAGGCTCTGAACTCCTAGCAGCCAGATGCAAGGTCCAGGTGGTGCCACACTCTGGGGTGCATTCTGCCTAGCCATCTGGGTCCTGGAGGTTCCGATCCCCACCCAGTAAGATGGAGGCTCCAGCAACACATTCCAGAGTGTGTCCTCACTAGCTGCACAGAGAATCAAGTTCTACCCAGTCCAGCGTTTCAGTGCAATCCATCAGGGGAATGCCTGGCCAGTCTTGCGGGACACAGAGATACTGATCCCAGCCCAGGCCAGAACCTTAGAGCTGCTCATCAAGGAGTGGCCAGTGTAGCTTTAGGTCCTTAGGGAACTTGAGCTCTGCCCATCAGAGCAGAAGGTGCAAGCTCCATTGTTCAGGGCTGCAACTGTGCAGCAGGTTCTAGAGGTTGTGAACCCACCCAACCAGGAGCAAAACCCCAGCACTATACACCTGGAACTTGCCTGGGCTCGCCTTGTGCTCCAGAGGCTCTGAACTCCTTGCAGCCAGACACAAGGTCCAGGTGGTGCCACACTCTGGGGTGTTCTCTGTCTAGCCGCCTGGGTCCTAGAAATTCTAAACTTGACCCAGCCAGGCTCAAGGTCCAGTGACACACCCCAGGGCTGCATCTCTGCTAGCCACCTGGATTGTGGGGGTTCTGAAAGCTACACAGCCATGTTCTAGACCCTGGCAACAAGCTCCAGATGTGTGATCCTGATAGCTACAGGGAGCATACAAACTTTGTCCAGCCCAGCATCTGAGAGTAACCCAACGAAGTACATCAGGGGAAAACAGGGCCAGCCTCACAGACCATAGAAAACAAGGGTCCAGCACTATAGTCTGGTGGTGTGCCCCAGCTAACCACAGGAATATTGGAGGATTGAAGGTCTACCCAGCAGAGTGTTCCAGTACAATCCATTGAGGCTGCCTGCCCAGGCTCACAGGTCCCAGAAGAAAATGACAAAATGAAAGATGAAGAGACAGTCTCAATCCCCCAGCCCACTGAGAACAAACACAAGAGACACTAAAATGGAAGACACTGGGAGTCACACAACTGAACTTTCTGAAATGATAGCAAATGAAATAAAGAAACAACTCCATGAAGCTATAGAGAAACTCAAATCAGAAATAATCTCTCAGTCAAAAATAGAATGACAATCAATATGAAAGAAATGCTGTGTGTATCTAAAGAAGAACAAGATAAAAAATAAAAGAACATAAGAAAATGATGGAAACTTTGAACAATATAAGACACAAACAGAATGGATGAAACAGCTTCAAAGGGAAATTCAGGAAATGAAAAATTCCATGGAAAGTTGGCAAAATTGCTTGAATGATGCTGAAGACAGAATTTCAGACCTCAAAGACAGCATGGAAGATTATGATCAGGAAAGAAAAGATCTCTTAAAAATAACAAGGAACCAAGAAACAACAATTCAATAGCTGCAAGATGATGCCAAGAGAAATAACATAAGATTAATAGGTATCAATGAAAAAGCAGGGGTCAATACTAATGACCTACAAAGACTATTCACAGAAATAATAGCAGAAAACCTTCCTAACATGGGAAGAGAATCTGATATACAGGTAAGTGAGGCATACAGAACTCCAATTAACCATAACCAAAATAGATATTCACCCAGACATATAATAATTAGGGTATCAGAAATGCAGCACAAGAACAAAATACTAAAATCTGTCAGAGAAAAGAAACAGATCACCTATGAAGGAAAGCCTATTAGAATCACGGCAGACTTTTCAACATAGACCTTTAAGTCAAGAAGAGCTTGGAATGAAGCATTTCAAATACTGAAAGAAAACAGCTTTCAACCCAGATTGATGTACCCTGCAAAACTATCTTTAAAAATTGATGGAGAAATAAGATACTTTAATGACAAAGAACAACTGAAGAAATTTATGGCCACCAAACCAACACTACGAAGAGTACTGAAACACACTCTAGAAAGAGACAAAGATAGCTACAATCTTAAGAACAGCAAGGAAAGGAAATGGCTAAGCAGGGCAAATAATTAAACAGAAAATGTAGAAAACTAGCAACAGAAAGATATCATGACAGGGATGAGCCAGTACATATCAGTTGTATCGATCAATGTAAATGATCTCAACTCACCAATAAAAAGAAACAGACTGGCTGAGTGGGTTAAGAAACAAAATCCAACAATATGCTGGGTACAAGAAACACATTTCACAGAAAAGCAAACTCACAGACTAAAAATCAAAGGCTGGAAAACAATACTCCATGCAACAGGAACCCCTAAAAAAGCAGGGGTAGCTATTATGTTTGCAGACAATGTGAACTTCAAACCAAGAATGATCAAAAGAGATACAGAAGGTCACTACATAATTCTTAGGGGAAAACTTCAAGAAGAAGAGATTACAATCATAAATATACATGCACGGAATATGGGAGCACACAAATATGTAAAACAATTCTTAAAAGACATGAAAAACCAAAAAAACAATAATACAGTTATAACAGTGGACCTTAACACCCCACTGTCACAGAGAGACATATCAACCAAACAAAAACTCAGCAAAGAAATAACAGAACTGAATCAAACTTATAAACAAAAGAACCTAGTAGATGTGTACCAAGTGTTCCATGCAACAATATCAGAATACACATTCTTCCAAGCTGCATATGGTTTATTCTCTAAAATGGATCATATACTGGTCCACAAAACATGCTTAAGTAAATGCAAAGGAACTGAAATAATTCCATGCATATTATCTGACCATAGTGCAGTAAAATTGGAAATGAATAACAAAAAACCTCACAAAAAGCCCATAAGCACATGGAAATTAAATAACATTTTGCTAAACAATCAGTGGGTCACAGAAAGAAATTAAACAGTATCTATAGTTGAAGGAAAATGCAAATGCAAATTACCAGAACCTGTGGGACACAATGAAAGCAGTCCTCAGAGGGAAATTTATTGCACTAAACCCCACATCAGAAAAATGAACACACATAAACAACCTAAGGATGCACATAAACAACCTAATACTGCACCTCAAACTTCCAGAAAAAGAAGAGTAAGTCAAGTCCAAATCCCAAAGAAGGGACAAAATTATAAAGATCAGAGCAGAAATTAATGCAATTGAAATTAAGAAAACAATACAAAGAATTAATGAATAGAAGAGTTGATTCTTTGAAAGAGTAAATAAAACTGACAAACCCCTAGCCAATCTTACCAAAAAGAGGGAAGAAAAATCACAGTTTCGTGCAATAAAAATGGAAAGGGTAAAATCACTACAGACCTTGTGGAAATACAGAAGATCATCAATACCTACTTTGAAATCCTTTACTCGCATAGATTCAATAACACAAAAGAAATAGACAGATTCGTAGAAACCTATGAATTACTAAAGCTGAATGAAGAAGATGTAAAACTGCTGAATAACACAATCTCAGCTAATGAAATTGAAAATGTAATCAGGACCCTGACAACAAAGAAAAGCCTGGGCCCTGATGGATTCACCATTGAATTCTATAAAAAATTTAGGGAAGACTTAATGCCAACAGTCCTCAAATTCTTCAATGAAACTGAAAGGGAAGTAAGTCTCCCTAACTCATTCCTGGAAACAAGTATTACCCTAATACCAAAACCAGAGAAAGACCCAACCAAAAAAGAAAATTACAGGCCAATCTCCCTAATGAACATAGATGCAAAAATCCTCAAATAAATATTGGCAAGTAAAATACAGAAAGTTATGAGAAAGATTATACATCATGATCAAGTGGGATTCATCCCAGGAATGCAGGGATGTTTCAACATACTCAAATCAATAAATGTGATACACCATATCAACGGGGCCAAGGACAAAAACCACATGATCATCTCAATAGATGCACAAAAAGCTTTTGACAAAATCCAACACCCATTCATGATGACAACCCTACAGAACATCTGAATAGATGGTCTCTACCTCAGTCTGATAAAAGCCATATATCATAAACCAACAGCCAACATCTCACTAAATGGAGAAAAACTGAAAACTTTCAAACTAAAAGCAGGAACAAGACAAGGATTTCCATTATCACCACTCCTATTCAATACAGTTCTGGAAATATTAGCCAGAGCAATTAGACAAGAGAAAGAAATAAAGGGAATAAGGATAGGAAAGGAAGAAGTAAAATTATCATTATTTGCAGATGTCATAATACTCTACATAAAAGACCATCAAAAATCCATTGAAACACTTCTAGATGTAATAACCAAATTCAGTAATGTTGCTGAATACAAGGTGAACACTCAAAAATCAATAGCATTCCTGTACACAAACAACAAAGTCACTGACAGAGAAACAAGAGAAACCACACCCTTCACTATAACATCTAAAAAAATGAAATACTTAGCAATCAATCTAACAAAGGGAGTAAAAGATCTCTACAGTGAAAATTACATTACTCTGAAAAAGGAAATCAAAAGAGGATTTCAGAAAATGGAAAGATATTCCCTGTTCATGGATAGGAAGAATAAGCATTGTGAAAATGACCATTCTCCCAAAATTGTTTTACAGATTTAATGCAACTGTAATCAAAATACCACTTGCCTACCTCACAGAGCTAGAGAAAGCATGCCTGAAATTCATCTTGAACCAGATGACACCTAGAATAGCAAAGGTAATTCTGGGCAACAAAGGTAAGGCAGGAGGCATCACAATTTCTGACTTGAAACTGTACTACAAAGCTACTGTGATAAAATAAGCATGGTGCTGGAATCAAAACAGACTTGAAGTTCAGTGGAATAGATTGGAAGATACAGCCACAACTACAAACACACTCAGCCACCTCATCTTTGACAAAGGGGCCAAACATGTACATTGGAAGAAAGATAGTCTCTTTAAGAAATGGTGTTGGAAAAACTGGCTTTCTATATGCTGTAAACTAAAACTAGATCCATGTCTATCACCATGCACTAAAATAAAGTCAAAATGGATCAAAGATCTGAATATTAAAACAGAGAGAGTAAACTTGCTGGAAGACAAAGTAGGTAAAAATCTAGATTTTATAGGAGTAGGCAGAGAGTTCATGAACAAAAATCAAACTGCACAGGTAATACTTTCCAGAATCAACAACTGGGATCTCATCTTACTAAAAAGTTTTTGCATGTCAAAGGAAATCTTCAACCGAGTGAAAAGAAAACTCATGAACTGGGAAAATATCTTAGCCAATTGTCCATCAGACGAAGTACTTCCATCTAAAACATATAAAGAATTAAAAGAAATCAGGCCCCTAAAATTCAAGGACCCAATCCAAAAATGGGCATCTGAGATGAATATACACTTCTCAGAGGAAGAAATACAAATGACAAATAAATATATGAAAAAATGTTCAACATCAATGGTCATTTGGGAAATGCAAATTAAAACAACCCTGAGATTCCATCTCACTCCAGAAAGAATGACCAACATTAATAAATCAACAGACAACAAATGCTGGAGGGGCTGTGGGGAAACTGGAAATCTTCTCCACTGGTGGTGGAAGTGTAGACTGGTGCAACCATGGCGGAAATCAGTGTGGAGATTCCTCAAGAAGCTAGGATTTGAGATCCCATTTGACCCAGTTATCCCTCTTCTGGGCATTTTCCCAGAAGAACTGAAAACATTATACCACAATGATATCTGTGCACCCATGTTTATAGCAACCCAGTTTGTAATAGCCAAATCTTTGAAACAACCCAAGTGCCTATCAATCAAGGAATGGATAAAAATGATGTGGTATTTTTATACAATGGAGTACTACTCAGCTATCAAGAAAGATTTTATTGAGACTTTTATAAGTAAATGGACATGATGAGACCATACTCATAAGTGAGATAAATCAAACTCACATGTGTCAATACTGTATTGTCTCTCTTGTGTAAGAAACTGAAAAAGTATATATGATCCAAATCTACAAGTAATACTGTGTAAGGGTAAGAAACTGCTCAAAGAGCAAAAGTAATTGGGAAAGGGAAAAGGAGAAAAGACAGAAAGGAAAAGGAAAAAGCCATAAAACTGTACATATGTATATGTAAGATAGCTAAAATGACTATACTGCTGAATGCATTAGTTATTGAGTATGATCGGTTAATACTCATGATTAGATCAATTTTTTTACGTCTATGTCTGTTAATGTAAACAACCATGTTGTAGTTAACAATACGCAACATTTCAACATTTGTCAAGTTCCTATCATCTTGTTTTGTAAACCTATAATGTTACTGTTACGGATTTGCTGTCGTTTGTTTGTCCCTTTTGCTTTTTGTCTTCCTTATATGTGTTCTTTTTTCTCTTAAATAAAAAAAAAAATAAAGTGATGTGCCTGGTGTACACTTTTGTCAGAATGAGAAATGCCCAGGAAAATAACATCTGGTTATGCACAGGCTTATGTTAGGATACTGAAAGACTCAGGAGGGAAATAATTGCAAAAATCATTAGTAAAGAATTAGAAGAAAATATTTATTTGTGGGAGTAGCAAATACAAAGATGTTTTTACGTCATATGAACACTAACCAAAAGTTAGTCCTAGGAAAGGAAGATCTAACAGTCAGGAGGTTACACTAACACATTCTATGAATAGCCAATATAGTTCAGAAAAAGAGAAAGAAGAGCATATATAGATATTGATGTATGAAAGTGGATTTATTATAATTGTATCATGCATATATGGAAACTGAGAAACCCTACAATATGCTGTTTGCATACTGAAGAACTACGGAAATTGATTGTGGAACTCTCTGTCCAAAGTTCAAGATCTGAAAATATGGGGTATTCACTGGTACTAATCCGCTAGTCTGAAGGCCAGAGAATCCAGAGTTTTGAGGTCAATAGAAAATGGATACTCTAGATTCAGAAGAGAGAGCAAATTCTTCCTTTTTATTCCTTTTTGTTTTGTCCAGGCCTACAAGCAATTAGTTGATATCCACCTACTTTGGGTGAAGATAGATATTTCTTGATTTAGATTATCTACTGACACAAATGCTCATCTCTTCTGGAAACACCTGCACAGACAAACACATAAATAACGTTTTAAGTTATCTGGGTGTACCTTAATCCAATTCTAAGTCCCTGATATACGTGGCCAATTTTATGTCTGTATGTGTTAGATCACACTCAGTTCATGCTGGGTAGCACATGTCACACAGTAATATGCTAGCCTGTGGATATACATTCAGCCTTTACTGAAGTTCATCAGCAAAAGAGATTCAAGGTATTTCTGCAGAGAATTTCAATGGTTTCCTCCAATTTTTTAAGGGACTAGGCTGGGATTAATCTGCAGAGGTTTGTCATATACCCAAACAACATCTTTTTCAGCCACTGATACTTGGACAGTGGTTCTGTGAATTACAAAGCATAGGCAGCAGCGCAGCTAGCACAGTAGCCTAGACCCTCTCAAAGAGCTTTGTCATTCTCTGAGCTTCACTCAATATAAGCAGATTTTCTGTCACTTTATACATGAGCTCAACCTACATGAATAATGAGAAAAATGTCTCTGTAACAAGAAAAGTGGCCTTTGTTTTTCTTCTTCTTGCTTATAGCAGGGACTGCAAACAATAAATCATCATTACTCTTATCACAGATATCTGACTATGCACCAAAATATTTTACTAGGACACTGATGGTCCAGAAACCATGCAAAACCAGACCAGACACTGTGCTGCGAGAGATGAGCTTTATTAGGCTGGAGGTGGGCTGCCTTGAGGACTAAGACAGCGCTGCTTGGCTCTGGGAAAGGGTTTTAATGGTTGTTTTGAGGAGTGGGGATGTGCTTGTGGGCTGGTACAGCCAGGGTGGCTCTGCAGGTGAGCCAGGTGTGAGCAGCAAAGTGTGACATGGTTGTCATCAGGTACTCTCCTGGGCAGTGTTGACTTTTGCAGTTGGAACAGCTCTAGGAAGTTCCTTTTCTTGCAGCTCAATCATGAACAGGATGACCACAGTTCTGGGAAGTTTCTTTTCTTGCAACCCAAGTGAACAGGCTGACCCTTCAGATACAAAGCTCTTAAATTGAAGTGACTATTAATATTAAAGGTAGCAATGCATAACTTTTATACTCAAAGACAGGCATCAAAATGGCCTAGGAAATAATAATAAAAAATTTTAAAGAATAATAAAAAATTTAAAAGAATAATCAAATTTAATATAAATCAAGGTTTGGTAATGTTTTGTAACTACCTTTTCATATCATATGTTTATTATACACTTTTGCAGAATTTTCAGTTAATCCTCTTTTATCTATGCTATTTTTTAGCTTATTTTTTTTCCTAGAAAATTCTGTGAAAGTAGGTTAATTGAGTCTACTTTAAAATAAGTTCATTGTTTTCACCCTATCTTTCCAATCATAATCTAACTCATGTTAAACTTTTTGTTTTTATTGTTAAATTTTAAGAAAGTATCTGATATGTTAAATTTGAAAACATGACAATGTATTTTAATTTTTACATATGAAATGTGATAAAAATAGAATGAATGTTTAAATTAAAAAATTTATTACACTAAAAAAGACACACTGCCATTAATCCATCTAAAAATATCCCCCCTTCCTTTTAATATACTTATCTCATTGTTCTTTCCTAAAGCAGTTCTGGGAGTTCTTTTTTGTGACTGTCTTTAATTGCTCTTTTGTGGCTACCTCAATGTATAGAATTGATTCAGAGCATTTACCTTTCACAGAAATTTTGAAGTTGAGGAAGCATCAGAATTTACACAGTGTTAGATATAGTGAAAAAGGTGCATGAGGACACATTGCAACATTTCTATGAGCCTGCTTTTTCACTGAATGATATTTGGAAGCAGAATTAACCATATTTTTTATTATACTTAGTAAAGACACTAAAGACAGAGAATTTTCAGAATTACTTCATAAAGTGGAAAGAACGGTAAGTGTGCACAAAGTAAAAGGGGGTATTTTGTTATGGAATAATGGAAACATGTCTTTTAATGTAATAAACTTAAAAATTAATTTTTCCATTTTGACCACAGCATATACATAGAATTATGACTAGTGTATTCATCACCTTAAACTGTAATCATTTCTTGTGATGAACAAATTCAAATTCCCTCTTCTAATTATTTGAGATATGGAATACATTACTATAAATTATATTTATCTTCCTGGATCATAGACTATAAGGCCTATTTCTCCTATCAAGCAATAGCATTGTGTCTATCAACCGACATCTTCTCCCTATTTTCCCTAGTTGGTGGTAACCATTACTCTGTCTGCACTTTCTACAAGACTCTACGTATCAGTGAGATCCTGAGGTGTTTGCCTTTTTGTGTCTGACTTAACATAATATCTTTGAGTCCATCCATTTAGTTATCAGTGAAAGAATGTCATTCTTTTATATGTCTGACTAACATTCTTTGTGGGTAGGTACATTTTATTTATTCATTGATTGACAAGCATTTATTAGTTGTTTCCTACCTCAGAGACAAAATACCTGGCACTCAGAATTCAAGGGACAAGAGGTTTCAGGAAATTTTTTCCTTGGTCAGCTGGTTCTAAGGCAGAACCATTATTGCCTTTAGGCAGCCAGAAAGCAGAGTGGATGAATTATGCTGTGTGGGTGTATGTGAGGGACCAGACATAGACCCTGAGGCTATGCCTTCATGGCCTACCCAGACATAATCAGGAGTTTGCTCCACCAAGATCACAGGTGGAACTCAAAGCTAATCAATTTGTCACTGTAAACTGACACACCCCAGGTCTTATCAACAAACACATCTCCCGAAACCATACATGATTCCCAAATAAAAGGCAATATCAAGTTCATAATTTCACCTAACAAAATACAACCACCCTGCTTACAACTGGAAACACAACTCCTTCACCAAAATATCTAACATTCTAGCATTTTAAAGGTTAAATTCACGTCTTCTCTGAGACTCAAGGCAAAGTCTTAGCTGTGACATTCTGTAAAAGTCAAAATCAAATTACATCATCCTAAAGTACAATGGTACCATGTAAATATTCCCATTCTAAGAGGAAGGCAGAGGGGGTGAAAAACAATAGGATGAGAGCACGTCCAAAACCCAATGGGACAAACATTATGTCCTGGAGTTCGTTGTCTAGCATGTAAGATACATAGCGAGAAAGTGCTAGTCCACAGTGCTTCAGCAGCTCCACAACAGTAAATTTTGTGGTTGGAACCCACAGAACCACATTTTTCAGGTGGCTTCACACTCATGACTCACCGAAACTGAAGATTTTTTAGCTCTACCTAGAACAAATGAAAAAAGAATCTGTGTCTTAACAAAACTATCGAGGGAACTCACAGACATTTTAAGTTTGGGCAGCAAAGATCTAGGCCACCTCCCCCATAGGTCCTTTGCCTTTGTTTTTTCTTTGACATTTTCACTGTTCTCTGCCTAGTAAAATTTCTCGTCATATTTTGGTATAAAGTGGAAAGACTTGACATATGTCTGAAATTTAAACTGAAGTTTCCACAGGTGGAAAACTTTCAATTGCATCTTGAAAGGAAGCTAGACAGTTTGCATCATTGAAATTATATTATGATAAGACCATAAAAACCAATGCACTGAAAGCATCAAATTTTGCATAGAAACTGTGGTTTACACAAATCTGTCAGTAGTATCACCTATAGTGGAAAATAGTGGTATAAAGTGTGATTTCAATAGTTAGAATTGGAGCTACTTATAGTGAGTCAATGTTTATGATTCTAAAATTTATAATACCCTGTGGGATGATCTAGATTTATTACACACATCCAAATCAACAATGCCCACTTGAAGATTTTCACTTCATCCTGTGGGGAATCCTCAGACATTCTTAGGGGAATTCCAGCTCTCCACATCACCTTCTTCCAGTAAAAGACACTGAAATGTACAACTGGTTGACTCTTGTGTTCAACACAGGATTATATAAATGATGTTTTCTTAGCTTACACAATGAAACCTTCAAAATGATCTCATGCAAAGATTTGCTTATTGTATTTTTGTCACCCTATGCTATCGTGTATTATTTCTGCTTTTGAAAGCCCTGCAATTTTAAAAGATCACCATAATTTCTTAGAAGATATTGGTAACAGAAATTGCTTTACAATATTAATTACTATTTGTACCAAAAGTATAAGATTGATACTGTTTGACATTTATTTATATTTATTTTGCATTTCTTTTACAGAATGTAAAAATAGTTGTGTGGATTGAATGATAAAGAGCAAATGATATTTGTGTTTTATTCCCACGGCTAAAACATGGACGAGCACAATAGCTATAAGAGGAATTTTTTCTTGTCTCAATAATTCATTATTTTATTAACAAAACCATAATGACTTTATGAGTTCTGATGAAGTAGAAAATTAGATATTTTAAAACTGCATTTAAAGGTTTAAGTCCTAATAAGCATTATATAAGAAATTTTCATTGTGATTATGGTATAAAGATCCATTCTGTTAAATCACATTTTCTGATTAAATCTTTTAAAGTATTTTAATTAAATATTATTTCCTGTATATCTTCCCATTTCTGACAATAATTTCACTGCATATTATACATTATATTGATATTAAAATTCATATAAAATTTAATATTTATACCTGTAATGGCATCTTTATTATTATGACAATATAACATACCAGGAGATGTAGATATAGAAATACATGTATATAGAATTGAATATCTATGGATATACATATAAATCATTGAATATTTTATATATAATAACATTAATTTCATATATAATATAATACAGCACATATTTCTTAAATTTATGTGAATACTTTTCAAATTCTAAATACATAACTAAAGTTGGTAATATTTATACTATATGTAACACTAAAATGTCTTCATTTATATGGGGGTTCCATAGAAGGAAATTCATTCTTATAATGTTTTACTTAAAAGCAGAATTGTTGATATTAATTCAATTTTTCTCAGTCATGATACAATTTTTAGGTCATTTTATTTTGCTAAGTATAGTGGAGAACAAAATGCTCTCAAATAAAACTGACAAGCTTTCTATAGAAATTTAACTATAACTGCTGTAATAATCAGATAAGGAAATATTTATACACAAAATCAACTCTCAAGTAGTTTCAACATATTTATGAATGAACCAAAGTTTAACATTTACTTCTCTTAGCAATATACAAAGTTTTCATAAATGATGCTTTTTTAGTAAAGTGAAAGGATTCTCAGAATGTCAATGATTAATGTACGCCAGTGTCAATACAAATATTTAAACCTAACTCTGAGGTTCTCATTACTTTGTCTCTAGGCATCTCTGACTTTCCCTATGTCATTCAACTTTGACTTGTCTTTTCTACCTATGATTTTGTTGTTCTTTATCTATTTCTCTTAATCCATGTCATTTTCTTTTCATCTGTCCTAATTTCTCTTTCCATCTCTTGCATTCATTTTCGCTGGCTGTTTTCCTTTGCTCTCACTCACCTATCCTTCCTTTTCAAAATATCGCTTGAAGTAGTTTACAGAAGGAAAAAAAAATAGTCTATGCACTGTAGACAAATGCTAAGTCCTGTGTGCACTGTACCGCACACCTGGTACACTGCCCTTTCTCTTGTGCCACTCGCTCGTCATTCACTCAACTTAATTCCACTGCATAAAGGAAAGTGCTCTTACTAAAGCCACTAAAATTCCCATAATTTTCACACTCAGGAACCTGTCTGCACCTTTTCTCTTCCTAGGACATTTATTTTGGTGTTTGGTACTGCACTTCATTTTGTCATTCTTAATATATTTCCTTTCTTCATGCTTACCACTCCTATTCCCTCCTGGTCCTTTCATTGGTCACTCTTCTCAGTTGCCTTCCTCCCTCCCCCCTTTCTCACCATTTTGGATTTCCAGAGCTTTGCTTTGGAATAGAAACTGAGTTTATTCAATGGAAATTGGCTTTCTCATGGAATTTGAAGAAATTTTTTGAGTAAACTGGCAGAGAGAAGAATTGAGGCAGTCAAAATTACATTTCATCACTAGCTGAATAAGGGTAGCTGTTGCTGATGTTGCACTTCTGCTATCGTAGCTCACTGATATTGTGAGATTGGTATTTTATCATTGTTGTACAAGCAGGATGCACATATTTGTATCTTGATATGTCTGTCTTTTTTGTCTTTGTCATGTACATTTGTGTTAATCTCTTTACCTCAAAATCTAAATTGAGTGGGTTTCAGTGGACAACACTAGGTCAAGTCCCGTGTCTGCCACCAAGAATTAGGTAGTTGAAAAGGGGGTCAGATATTTCATACTTAATAAATGATATTCATCCTTTTATAATCCCTTTCATATAATTTCTGCAATTTTTTTACTGGTTCTTCTTTTATCTTTGTGTATTTTTCAAATGGTAGATAATTTATTGTAAGACCTCACAGTGTAAGTCCCAAATCATTACTTGTGTTAGAGTCATATTATGAAGTACATCTTACCTGGATATTCATACTACAAAGTTATGAATGCATCCAAATAACCTCAATTTTGCATCTCCATCTACCTAGTCACCAAAACACTCCTCTTTTTTAATGAATACTTCTTCCACACCAAATATTTGAATAAATGTTAGTGACTCTGCATTCTGAAAACTTAAACATTTTTTAAAATTTATCTTCATCGTCAAACCTAGAGTCATATCACACATAGACTAGCCATTGTACATGGAGTTTAATAACTTGGATAGCACTTTTTAAAAAGAAGATTATTTGATCATATTTGTGTAATTAAAATAATTGCATTTATTTCAGCTTCAATTGCAGCACAATTGTTTCCATCTATTAGAGTAACATGAAATAAAATGAAAACTCTGTTCTTGTAATAGTATGGTTTTACATTAATTTACATCTTCCAGTATTCACAAAGAATGCTTTTACATTTCTGTCATTTAATTTCAGAAGACATCCAGTGAGGACATGGAAAAGGAAAATGCATCCTTGATGACGGAATTTGTTCTCACAGGACTTACAGATCATCAAGAGCTGCAGGTGCCCCTGTTCCTTGTGTTTCTGGTGATATACCTCATCACCATTGTGGGGAACCTTGGTCTGATAGTGCTCATCTGGAATGACCCTCATCTTCACATTCCCATGTACTTGTTCCTTGCGAGTTTAGCCTTTGTGGATGCATGGATATCATCTACAGTGACCCCCAATATGTTGGTCAACTTGTTAGCCAAGAGCAAGTTGATGTCTCTCTCTGAATGCATGATACAATTTTTTGTTTTTGCATTTGGTGGGACCACAGAATGCTTTCTTTTAGGAACAATGGCTTATGATCGCTATGTTGCCATATGTAAACCTTTACTTTATCCAGTAATTATGTCCAATAGACTATGCATTCGCCTATTAGTTTTATCATTTGTAGGTGGTTTTCTTCATTCTTTAATTCATGAAGGGCTTTTGCTCAGATTAACTTTCTGCAACTCTAACATAATCCATCACTTTTACTGTGACATTATACCATTGTTTAAGATTTCCTGTACTGACCCTTCTATTAATTTTCTAATGGTATTTATTTTGTCTGGTTCAATTCAAGTATTCACCATTGTGATTGTTCTTGTTTCTTATACACTAGTTCTCTTTACAATTTTAAAAATGAAGTCTCTCAAGGGCATAAGAAAAGCTTTCTCTACCTGTGGAGCCCATCTCTTGTCTGTGTCTCTATACTATGGCCCCCTTCTCTTCATGTATGTGCTTCCTGCATCTCAACAAGCAGATGGTCAAGGTATGATGGATTCTCTATTTTACACTGTGATAATTCCTGTATTAAATCCAATTATCTACAGTCTGAGAAACAAGCAAGTTATAGATTCACTGACAAAAGTGTTAAAGAGAAATATTTAGGTCTCCTATGTAGTGTGTCTTGTCTATTTGATATAAAACTGCCATCTGAGCATGGTGTTGCATGTCAGTAGCCTCTAATGTCCACACTGGGAGACTGAGCAAGAGGACTGCTATGAGTTCAAGGCCATCATGAACTACGTAACAAGACCCCATCTCAAAAAGACAAAAAATAAATAACCAACCAGAGAATTTGGTACAGAAAATTTCTAGCTATATGTGTATATGTTTTGGGAAGTGCTGAGAGATTTCTGAAATTAGAATTGTCCTTTTCCTCCTTTTTTCTCTGATTAAATCAGTCTATAAAACATTTTAATGATTTAAGGTGATACAAATAAAACTCTCAAAATGTTAAAATTATGTTTAATTTCACAACAGAAATTTAATCAAGTATCCAGTTATGCAAAATAAAGCAGAAGTCAAATGAAAATATTTTTTAGTAGTAGATATATTTTCAGTGTGGCTTTATTAATGCAGTAGTACTAAAATAGCATAATTTCTTTTAAAATGGTTTAGGTAGGATATATAATACATTTGACAGAGTTGGATAGCCTGGAGACTCATCATGCTGACTCCATTTTGTAGGTTTTTGTTTGGTCAAACAGATGAAAATCCCAGGAAACCTTTTAGATCTTTAAACTTCCTTTTCTCAGTTTATTGGAAAATGGTGAATTTTGCTTCTTGTAGCAATTCACCTAACTTTTCATGTGTGGAAGTAAACACAAACTGGAATGTAATCATGAAAAATAAGAGACTGTGAAGGCAGGGTCAAACTCTAAGAGGACACTTAACTCATTCTGTTATTGTGAGTAATGAGAAGGGGTTTGTTGACTCACTTTTTAAATGATGTCTTTGAAGGCTTTATTTGGATGATACTAGGTAAAGTGCAAATCTTTACTAATTCAGAGCTAGCAGATGATATTGGATAATTAAGTTAGTATGCATGTGGAGAAGAAAAGTGGCAGAAGTGAAAAGGAAATTGCCTCTATCTTTTGGAAATTAGAAAAATAAAACAAGAAAAATAAGTCAGTAATATAATAAACAGTACTCAAATATGTTACTAAAACAAATGACTTTAAACATATATTACCAAATAACAGATAAGGTTAAGAAGATCTGATGCTATAGCACCCAATGGGTGTTAGAAATTTAACCAATTTGGAAGGTTTGTGTTTACAAAGTTCTTAAATGCTAGCATTTCTTTATATTCTTTTGCCCCTTAAGTATTTTTATAATGAGTGAGAAATATTCCTTGCTATCTTTGCCCTTCCACATCGTACTGAAATTCTGTACGCATTCCTACTGATTTCAGTTAGGATCTTAATCTAGAAATTATTCATTTTTGTATTTTGGAAAATTGTTTTTATTTATATCTTCCACCTTGCTTATACTAGCTCCCTTCCCAAACATTGTTGCCAAATGATTCTTTCTGCACAGAATTCTCATTAATTTCTATCCTTCTTCAAAAACTTTAATAAATATCTTACTATCAGATTATGTACATATGTGTTATATGTAAATAGATACGAATATATAAATATGATATGAATATGAATATATAAATATAAATATATGGATTGTTTATTCATGTGGCTATATAGATTGTATGATATGCACATTTTCTTCAACTTGTATTTGCTAATCCTGAATTATTTTTGGTTTTCTTTTTTCTTTCTTTCTTTCTTTTTTAAGTTCTGGACATTGAACCTGGGACCTTTGTGCCCAGTCATTTTTAAAAGACTGAGAGAGGATGTCATTAGATGACTAAATTGCCCGTTCTGGGATTGAACTTGCAATCCTTCTGTCTCAGTCTCCTGCAGTGTTGGGGTTACATTAAGGACTTTTCTAAAATCTTTAGCTTAACTCTGAAATCACTTTTCCCCCTACAATTCTAATGGAACAGATGTTGTAGCCAAAATGTATTACTGAAAGCCTTCTGGATGCATCTCACTCCTGGCACACGCTTTTGGTCATATAGCTCTTGTCACAGAGTCCCGTGCAATGAAATACACTTCTAATTAAGTTACAGTTGAAATGATATTTTACCTTGAGGTCTACCTCAAATATTACTCCTGCCATGAAAATAATTTGTTTCTTTTCAAATATGTATGAGACAGTTAATAAAACTGATATTATTGTCTGTATTTTCTAAGTTACCTGAAGGAAGAGAAGTTGCTATTTTTGGGCACTAGGCCATCTAAAATACAGGTATTGGAGTAGTGCTATAATGTACTATCTTGTGAAAGAAAAGTTGACCAAGGTTCCAGATACCTATAAATTGTATATCTGATAGAAGATTTATATACATATAACACATGACAAGCTTTTCAAAATAGCAACCCAATTAAAATGAACAAAGACTTAAATGACAATTCACTTGATAAATTAGGGCAAAAAAGACAGTGAACAACATTGATTATTAGGTAAATGCAAATAAAACCTCACTGAGATATCACAACATACTAAAATGAATACATTCGTAAAGGTTATGCTTAGTAGAAGTAGTAACGCAAACTTCTGTAGGCAACCTAGTGAACTAAATGATAATTACCCTGAATATGAGGGATCAGTCAATTTATATCAAATTTTGACTAGGTTAATAGCTACCTTTGTACATCATGCTGTTTTTTTCCGCCTTTCTGTAGAGTACTTGTGTGAATTCACTTTTATGTATACTTTTTTTCTCTCTTTATTTCTTTGTTATTCCAAAAAGTCTATGGGAGCCAGATAATGAATCAAGATATTCTTTGCTTTTCCAATTTCTTGCCAGTGGAAGTTAACAAACAAATAATTTTTTACTATGCATCTACTTACATATCATGCTTTAGATATCAAATCTAAATGCCACAACAAATGCAGCTTTTTATGCATGTATATTGAGCATTTCTACTGTTAATACTCAAAAAGAAAACATGAGCATGTTACTGTCATGTTAAAATTTCTCAAAAGCAGTATATTGGTATAAACAATAAAGGTCCTCACCTAACCTCCAAGCCCTGGGTATTATTATCTATGCTGCTTGCTTGACCACACCTAGGTCTTTCCTGCCTCTCCCTTTGAAAGATTATCCCATTTAAAATTTTTTATTTATCTAATGATCAAGACTAATAAATCTCTTGCATGTAACCAATGTCTACAGCCATCACTGTGTAAGAAATACAAACTCTTAAGACCCCACTGGTAACTACTGAATGTGAATCTGCATTTGTGTAAGATTTCCATAAAATTCGTATACACTGAGGATTCAGAAGCAAAATTCTGTGTCTCCTGCCATAGAGATTCTTTGTCTTATTGCTCCTTTGCCTCCTCCCTGGACATTTCCTAATAAAGTTTCTCATTACATTTCAATTTAAACTGGCATAGCTAGAAAAGTGTCCGGAATTTGAATTATAATTTTGCCTGTTGCAACTTGTGGTCAGATCCTGAAGGGAATCTAAAACTTTGTCTTTATTAAGCTTGTAGTTTGATTAGCTTGGACAAATTCATGCAAATGAAAACATGCAGAACAGGACATTTTATGTATAAAGCTTTCCTAAAACTGTCACAAATGTCTCATGGGCTAGAAAATAGTGAATACAGTATAATATCAATTGCTTAAATTAGCACTTCCTACAGTGACATGTTGTTTATGATTCCAATGTCTGCAATGCCCTGTGGAAGAAACTGAGGTTCTCTGCAGACTGTCCAAGTTTCTATAATGCCCAGTAGAACAGTTCCTAAAGAGACTCCTGGGACTTTCTTGGAAAACTTAGGTTCCCACTTTTTCCTCTTATAGCAAGAACACAGACTTAGAAGTGGTTAACTCAATTTTTGGTAAGTATGTTTACATACACAACATTTTCCCATCTTGGGAAATGAAGTCTCCAAAACAAATCAGTATGCCAAGAATTTCTACCTATATTTTATATCACCTGTGCTATAATTGTATTTTTTCTACTTATATAACTTAACACTTTTAGAGAGGGATTCAACATGGTTGAATAGAGGAGGAGCTTCTATCAGAGCTACTCAGAGTAATTCAACTAAGACAAAAGGAAGTGGAAAAAAAGGGATGCACGTAAACCCTGAAACTAAAATCAATCTGATGTAAGAGATTGACAGATCAAGCCAAACATAGTTAAATGACTTAATAAAGTGGCTAGCCAGCCTACCAGGCTGCTGGTGGTTACAAGATTGGGATGACTGCCCACCACACATGGAATCTTAAAAGAAGAGAGAGAGACAACAAAAGGATATTCTAAAATAATGTGACTAAATCAAGTCATAAAGGATAAAGTTGTGGGTAAGGTCTCCTGCCTCTTCTGCCTTCCTCCAAACAGAAGATTGCACAGTGTACCAGTAAATTGTGTGGACAAGAACTGCTCCCTCCCTGATTATTGGCCAGTTTTCTTTTCTTTCATTTCTTTCTTTTTTTCTTTTTCTTTTCTTTCCATTACTTTTGTGCACTAGAGTTCTAACTGGAACTGCCAGTAACAAAATTAAAGACTACCATGCTGCATAGTAAATGGAAGAACTAACCCCTCCTCTGTGACATGTGGTTAGAGACACACAGGGAATTAAACTGCCTTGCACCTTGAGACTGTGCAGCCCCAGGTTATCCCAATGCACTGGGGCAGGAACAGAAAGGCACTGCTCAGCACCCCTGCATTTCGCCTGAGAAAGTTATACAAACTACAGCAGAAGTGGGTGATGGTGGCAGCAGAACTTGAAAAACAACCAATGGGAAGTTAGCACCCCATATTGGGAGAGGAGGAATAATTGGGTCTGAGAAGCCTTAGACTGCAACAGCAGGAGCTGAGGACCAGATCATATCACAGCATTTAACCCCACATGGAAACAAATGACCTGAGAAGACAGACACTTGCCAGTGGAAGAGGAACACTGAAGGCTGAACAAGGACTAGGAGGAGCCAAAGGTGCACAGGACTGGGAACAGCCTCCAATCTGTCTGAAAACAGCACAGCAACTGGGAGACAGATGTTGCCAAGAGAAACAGGGTAAGGAGTGGGAGACTACTAAGGGATATACAGAAGTATACTAGCTGAAGACTTGGGTCCCACATCTGGAGGCCAAGATCATCCTTGAATCCAGCACAAACTCTGCTGTAGGCTTGGCACTGTTGTCCAGCGATTTTGGACTCTCAGGGGACACCAGAGGAATTTTGGTTTGTGGTTTGTTTCCATTCCCATTTATTTTCCTTTTTTTTTTGTTTGCTTGGTCTTTTACTTATATTTTTGTTCTAATCTATTTGTCTTCTTTCTCTCTTTCCTCAGTGTACCTCTCTAGACTTAATCATATTTTCATATGAGTGAATGGTCTCTAATTTTTCTGGACAACTTCAACAATCCCTTGTCTATTCCTTCATTTTTTCTCTTCTGCACGTCTCTCTGGTTTCCCAAAGCTTATGTGATCATTCCTTGTCTTCCAGCCTGGCTTCTACCTTTTTTTCTTTTCAGTTATCTCTGTTCTATTTACTGTCCTTCTTAAATTTCCCCACCATAGGTTAAAACCACTCTACCAAGGGGACACACTGCATATAAGCTCCAAATTTATGATCAGTTCTGTTATATAACTAGATTTTGCTTCTATAGATAAAGGTACAAAATTAATAGTTACAACAGTTTGTCAATCTCTATACTGTGCTTGATGATATTGTCAGTGTTAATTTTACTAATGTATCTAGGATGTCAGATCTGTTTTAACCAGTTATTTTCATTTCTGTAACAATACTGGGAAGTTCTAGGGTAATAACCTCACCACATTCCAGCACCAAAAGATGACACTGATACTCACATCTTACTCTTAATTAATTGGAAGGGTAGACGCTTGGGATAGACATAAACCAAGAACCTTCTGCACACAGAAGATGTCCTGAATATAAAACCTTGCCTAGAGAGGTCTTGATACTAGTAAAGCTACCTATACAAAAACTTACAAGGATAAACACAGAAAAGAAAATGAAAACTTTTGAAATAGAAAATGACAAGATGCAGAAGCAAAATGAAAGCTCACACCTCCAGTCTACCCAGAACAAGTCCAGGAGACAATGAGATAGAGTAAAATGAAAGATACACACCTGACATTTCTGAAATGATAGCAACCAAAATAATGAAATAAATTAGCGAGAGTATGGAGGAAGTCAGATCAGAAATAATGTCTCAGGTACAAAAAAATGTCCACTTTTATGAAGGAATTATTCAGCAAATCTAGAATAGAGACTGATAAAAAAATTGAAGACGATAGGAAGAGGACGGAAACAATGAATGATCAATATAGGAAAGAATCAGAGTGCATTAAGTGGGTTCAAACAGGTAGCCAGGAAATTAAAAATTCCACTGAAAGCTGGAAAAACTGCTTGAACAAAACTGAAGACAGACTTTCAGACTTTGAAGACAGGATCTCAGCTACTGATTACAAATGGAAAGATCTCTTGGAAATAACAAAAGATCAGGCAAAACCAATTCAACACCTGCAAGATGATGCAAAGAAAAATAATGTATGGATAATTGGTATCAATGAAAAAACAGAAACCAGCACAAGTGACATGAAAAACAGTTGGCAGAAATAATAGTAGAAAATTTCCCAAGTGTGAGAAAAGAACCTAATGTACAGATAAGTGAAGCATATAGGTCTCCAATTAGCTATAACCAAAATAAAACTTATGTTATTCTTCTTTGCTTCATTTTGTGGCTGTTGGATTGATTTCTAATGATCTCTTGCTATTTTTAGGATGTCTTTCTTTCATAATCCCTAGCTGCAATTGTGTCTTCAAATTCTGAAATTCTATCCTTTCCTTCATTTGATCTGTTGCATATAATTTGAATGAAGGTTTTAATCTCTTGGGTTTCTGTTTAGATCTTTTTCATGATTCCATTTATTTCCTATGTTGGACATTTTTTGTTTCCATCATTTTTCTAAGCTCATCTATTCTTTTATTTGTGTCTTCTCTAATATCTTTGACTTTAAGTGCCATTTCTTTTTGCACCTGACAGATTATTTTTTTCTCCAGCATTTTCCACCTGCTTTTTCACTTCTGTTATCATTTCAGAAAGTTCCAGTGTTTGACTTTCAATTTCATCTCTTTCATTGAGTTGTGAGCTTTTCCTTGTGGGCCAGAATTTGGGGTTATATTTTACTTGTGATTTTCTATTTTCTCTTTTTTGTTTTATTTTGTTTCTATGTTTATGCTTGCCAATTTCTTTTGACATATAATTTTATCACTAGTATTACAGCTTCTCTCAAGGAGGGAAGGAGATGTCTGTTCTTCAGGGATGTTCTCTAGATGTAGTTGGTTCCTTATAGTTATCCCAAGAACCTACCTACCTAATTTGTAAAGGATGCAAAATTGCTATTTGGTTTAGCTCCCAATCCTTTGGTACTGGGCTGTGAAGCTGTTTATAATACTATACAATCACAGTATGATACATGGGAGAAAAACTGTTTATAATATGTATGATATCCTGGCTAAAATAATATGCTAATCATAACAATAGTTTAAATTACATCTCAATTACTAACTATGGTAACCATTAACCTGCTACTTCCAACCACAGGAGCAAACTCTATGGTTATGTAATGAAGTCAAACAAACACTGTGCCCTTGTATGGGGTGGCTTTCTCCTTAGTTGAGTGATTTTAACCTTCTGTGGCAATGGGGGTTAAGATGAGTAGGAGAGACGAAAGTGATGAATAAGGTCAGATGTAGTAGAGTCAAGGCTCGAGGTCAAAGGGTGATCACTATTTACTATCATTTTCCTCACTCTATGCAAGTAACTTCCCATGGTTTTGTTTGATGTTCCTTCTATGAAACATTTGGTTTAAGTCTAGTGTCTCTCCCTGTCCAATTCTGCTAATGGCACCTATTTATAAATAAATGAATTGCTGAAAGCCTTCGGAGTGCATCTTATGCCTTCAAGTACATGCCCTTACTCATACAGGCATCTTTATAGAGAATCCCCTTGCTCCCCTCAACTGCCCTTTTTTATTTATAATTGAAATGATATTCTTTTAAAAAGATCTTTCCAAGTGGTCCAGTTTCCATGGTTGACTTCAAAATTCTTCAATAAGACTAGAAGGCTCTCTAGCTTTAAGCATTTTTTAACTTCTTGTGGCCACATTTAGCCACATATAAAACTGATTTTTGAACTGCAAACTCTTCTGAATTACAAATTAGTTCTTCTGCTATTTCTATGATTCACACTGTATAGCATAGTGGCTTATACACATGAAGTTCTAAATAATTATTTCTGAAATATTTATAAAATTTAAGCGGAGGTGATAGCATAAATACACAGAGTGCATAAGAGAGTATCAATCTTTTCCAAACCTGAGATACACTCAGGCAGAATACGGGAACTGAGATGGCTGCTGCATATCAGCTCAACTTGTTTCCTTCATGACAATCTAAGGGACCATTTCATATATCTCAATGAAAACCCCAGGACAGGGAGTGAATAGACCAGTATCCAGCACTGTTACTTATTTTTTATGGAAGATACTTGTTATCACAAACGTCCATAGTTTGTTTTTATGTCTTTACAATAATGTCTTTGAAGAGATGGTTTCACAGCAATATTTAGATTTTGGTTCATTTGCTATCTCTTAAACTCTAGCTGAAGAAATAATTCATTTATTTTTCTACTATTTTATTACTATGGTTGGCCTTTTCCTTGAATGAGAAAGAAGGGGGATGTTAAACCATGGATATGTGATAAGTATGCGCAATCTGTGGAGTTGTACTTTAGGTTGAGTGAATAGGAAACAAACAGTTATGATCGTCTCCAATAATAAGACTTTCTGAGCCCTCCTTTACACTTGTGTAGACTACAGATTCCTCTGTCCTTTGTTTTCCAGTTGAATCTCAACTACTTAATGCCTTCCAGAAACTTATACCATTCCAATACTGTTGTAGAGGAATTTCTATTTGTATATGATTTTACCATTCAGTGGAATGTTATGGTATGGCTAAATATATACATGCATAAACTCCAAAATAATTATTGAATTTTCCAAATACAATTTCCATTTAGGATAATTTGTTATTATTATCAATAAACATAAAAATAACAAACATGAAATGTGTGTATACTAATAGTACACTATGTGGGTTTCAATATATGTGTATATTATATAATATTTAAATCACATTAAGCACATTTTTCTCTTCAAACAATGTAATTTCTTTATGATGAAAATTCAAAATCTTTTCTTCTAGCTTTCAGAAATGTGCTATATATTGTATACTTACTTTTTCTCATTGCTGGGACAAAATATCCATTACTCAAAGTTAAAGAAGATTTATTTGACTCAGTTTGTAGAAGTTTCAGTTCATAGTTGACTGGTTTCAAGGCAGAGTGGCATGACAGGCATTCATCAGAGAGGAGAAGCAGTTCATGTCAGGTAGAATGTTCCAAACCAGGAAAGTAGCACAGAAGCAGTAGCGGCCCTCTGACCCTTATATTTCATCCAGGTTGCTTGCCGTTAGAGTTAGCAGCACTTCTACCCAGGGTGGGAAACCCTTAATTTCAGCATTTCATGCTTAATCCCAGCATTACACACACTAGAACAAGGCACCTCTCTATGACTGCATGAGGCTTTGGAGGGACATCTAGATAGAAGCCATAATATTCTTTCCCTGGCCTCCCAAAGACTCATAAAGATTCCTTTAGGGAAAAGGCATCCAACCTACTTCTAAGAGTTGACAAAATCTTGACAGTTTCAGCACTGCTGAAAATTCAAAGTCCAAAATATCTCCTGAGAGTTATGGCAAACTTTCAGCTATGAGCCCCTGTGTAAATGAAAAAAAGGTAAACATTTAAAATATACAATTGCAAAAGATAAGCATTAACATTCCAAAAGTTAAAAATATCATGATAGAAAGGAACAGACTCAAAGTAAGTCTACAATTCAGTATTGCAAGCATAAGTCCCATTGGTCCATGTGCAGCATCTGAGGCAATTTGTGAATTCTAAAGGGCTTGAGTTGTAGCTCCCGTGGTTTTTCTCTTAGAATGGTTTTGTTCACTGTTTGCAGCTTTTTAAAGTCAATTCACCTTCTTGGCTTTTCTAACCTTCCAGAGTTTCCACTGCACTTTTAAATTCAACTTTATATTCATAGTTTCACATGCTGCTCCCTCAGGGGCACAGCGCCTGGTCTCCCAGGCCTTCTTCTGAAGTAAGGGTGAAACCGTTTCTGACCCCACAAATCTTGTATTCTGCATGCGCCTACAGCCAGCATGTGATTGATGACAGGGTATGTCACCAGCTGGAGCAGTAGTCAAGCTTCCTTCTCTTTTTGATGTGGAGGTTGAATGCCTGGATTGCTAAACACTAGGAAACAAATGCTGGATGAAAAACTTCCTTAGGCTGCTGCCATTCTGGCATATGGTGCTCTGTGGCTTTTTTCAAAGTGAAGTACTTCACCCTTGCAATTTTGAGGGTGCAAGGTGGTATCTAGCTGGTTCTTGTGATGCCCTCAGGTTGTGTTTTCTGTTTTTTGCTCCTGAAAACTGGATTTTTTTTCTTGCTAGTCTTTTAAACAACTGATTTCTCCTCTTCCACTTTGGCAGGCTGTAACTTTACAGGAAATTTATGGATAAACACAAAGATTTTAAAGTTATACAGCAGGGCTCTTTTCTCTTGCTTCTCAACATAGTTCTGGCTAAAAGTCCCCAGCAGTTGCAATGGCCCTTCCTCAAAATTAGACTGTCTTGAAATTTCTTCCTCAATTGAGTAGTCCACCATCCTTAATCTCCATCTCCTATAAAGTCAATAGACATGAACAAAATACAGAGAAATTTTCTGCTAAAGCACAAGAGACATGTTCTGGAGTCCAACAGTCACTGTAGTCCTTGTTTCAAACTGAAACCCCATGAGACTTGTCTTTACTAGTTGCATTTCTATCAGAATTCTGGTCTTCTGAACTCTGATAAGAATCTCCCATCAAGCACAGTTTAAGACATTTTAGGCCTGCTGCTTCAGCCAGCATCTCCAAATCTTTCCCAAATCTTTACATAAGCCAGACCCAAAGATACATGGTCGGGTATAGTCACAGCAATGGTCTCACTCCCAGTACAAAAATCTTAGTTACATTTTCTTGTTGCTGAGACAAAATATCCAACATCAAAATCGAAAAGAAGAAGGTGTACTTAGCTCAGTTTGTAGAGGTCTCAGTTCATACTTGGCTGGCTCCATGGCAGGTTGGCATGGCACACAGGCATTACAGAGGAGAAACAGTTGATGGCTGGCAGAAGTGACAAAGCAGTGAAGTAGGAAAGAAGCAACAGCAACCCTCATTTTGAGCCTTATGTTTTGTTCAGCCTACCAACCCTTAAGGTGGGTAGCACTCACATCTGGCGTGGGGCATCTTTAATCTCAGCATCACACATTTAATCTCAATATCACACAATTGAATCCCAGCATCACACAATCTAGAAACGCTCACCTCTGTAAAGTTCCACCTATGACTGCAGGAAGCTTTTAAGGGATATCTAGAAACAAGCTTACCTATCTTTACTCTTTTGTGCAGTAGCATTCAAGACTTACTTGCTTCTAAGTAACCAGAAGGCAGTAAGGACTGATCAACACTTTTCCATCTCTACTCTGTGTGCACTCCCTCTAAACTTTGATAACCACTATTCAACTCTCAAAGTCCATAAGATCAACTGTTTTAGATTCCTTCTAACAGTTAGATCACACAACATTTGTGTTTCTGTGTCTGGGTCATTTCATGTAATGTAATGATTTTCAGTGCTATCTGCAAATGAAAGGATTTTATTCTTTTCATATTTGCATATTACTCCAGTTGTACATGTAATGCTTTTCTTTATCCACTCTCCAGCTATTAGACACTTAGGTTGTCACCATTTAGCTCTCATTATAAAATAGTGCTACAATGAACATCAGTGTGTGGATGTGTCTTTGATATATGGATTCCATTAACACTGGATATAGACCCATTAGTGGCATTGATTAATCATGTGAAGGTTCTATTTTTAACTTCTTGAGAAAACTCTGTGAACATGTTTTTTTTTCTTTTCTTTTTAAAATTGTATTGGCTGCATTACTTTACATTCCTAAGAAAAGTATAAAATAGTTTCCTTTTCCTCATGTCTTCACCAGCACACATTATCTTTCATCATTTTGTAATGGCCACTCTTTTGGGGGTGATATTATGTTTCATTGTGGGTTTGATTTACATTTCTCCAGTAATTACTGATGCTGAACAATTTTTCATTTACAGGCTGACTGTGTATGACTTTTTTGACAATGTTCCTTGAAGTCTAATGCTTATTTTTAAATTAGGTTACTTTTTTGTTGTTATTAAGTTTTGGTGCTCCTTATATATTCTGAATATCAATCTCTTGTCAGATGTATAATTTGTAAATATTTTTTCCTATTGTATAAGTTGTCTCATTACTCTGTCAACTGCATTCCCTTGCTGAACAGAAGCTTTTTAATTGAATGCAATCCTATTTGTCCATTTTTCCTTTTGTTTTTGTGCCTTTGGGTTCTTCTCAAAAACAAAACAAAGCAAAACAAAACAAAACAAAAACCTCCTTGTCCATTCTAACATCTTGATATATTTTCTTTTTGATGTTTTCCAGTGTTTTCATAGTTATGGGTCTTCTGTTAAGTCTTTAGTTGAATTTTGAGTTAATTATTGGAGCTGATGAGTGATCATATTCTTGGCTAATTCTTCTGCATATGGATATCCAAATTTCCTAACATCAATCGTGAAAGAGCATCCTTTCTCCAATAGATTTTCTTAGCATCTTTCTAAAAAAAAAAAAAAAAACCGGTTGCCCGTAGATGCTTGGGTTTATTTCTAGGTACTCTATCCTGTTCCTTTGGCCTAAATATCTATTTTATTCCAGTATCATGATCTTTTCAGTCCTAAGACTTGCAGAATATTTTGAGCTCAGATTGTGTAATGTCTCAAGCTTTGTTGTTTATACTCACTATGGCTTTGGATACTTGGGATTTCTGATGCCCTTTTAAATTATATTATTATTTTTTCTGATTCTGTGAAGAATGCCATTGTTACCCTAATAGGGATTTCATTGAACTTGTAAATTCCTTTGTGTCAGACATTTTAACATTGTTTATTCTTCAAGTCCATAAAGATGATGTGTTTCACCAATTTTTTGTGTCCCCTTCAAATGATCAGTGTGTAATTATTTTCATTGTAGACAACTTTCACATCTTTGGTAAAATTTAGATTTGGGGATATTCATAGATAGATATTGAGAGACAGACAGACTGACTTTCTTAATTTTTATCCTAGAGAAATCACTATTGACATAAGTAATGATATTTATTTTCTTATCTAGCGACATTATTGAATTAATTTATTTGTTCTAGTAGTGTTTGGTGGCCTTTCCTAGCTTTTCTATACATGGTTTCATCTCCAAACACTGATAATCTGACTTTTTTCAATTTTAATGTGTTTTCTATATTTTTATTCATTCATCTCCCTCTCTCTGTATTTCTCTTTTTCTTTCCTTCCTTTCTTCCTCCCCCTCCATCCTTCTTTCTTTCCTTCTGCCTGATTATTCAGAACTATGTTGAAGAAAGCAATAAAAGTATTCACCCTTATTATTTTATTCAAGATCTTACAAGACACCTTGTAGTTTTTCACATTCAGTATAATAGCAATAGTTGGCTTATTATAAATGACCTTTATCATTTTGAGATATATTCCTTCTACATGTATTTTGTGCTATGTTTTTGTCCGGGGATGTATAGGATATGCTATGTACCCCCAAGTCCTCATACTTTTGATGGGACTGAGTCTGATGCTCGTGATCAGTTTGTTGTCTAGCACCAGGATTAATGACGTGACTGCTACACCCACCCAGGGGTGGAGCTGAGATACAGTATAAGGGAAGGTGGGTCTTCCTCTTGCTTGCTTCCTCTTCCGCCTCCTTCTCTCTTGCCAGGGCGGCTTGCGGCTTGCAGCCACCATGAACAGCAGGCCCGCCATGCCACGCTATCTTGGAGCCAACTAATGGACTGAAACTCCCGAGAAACTGTAAGAATAAACCTTTCCTTCCCTAACTTTGGGCGTCAGGTATTTTGTCTTGGCAACGAGCGAAAAGTAACTAAGACAGGGGAGTTTATTGAAGTATATAAGATACACCTTTTTGGCATCTATTGTGATGATCAAATGATTTTTGCCATTCTTCCTATTGATGTGGCTCATATGTTCACTCGTTTGAATATACCGAACCATCCTTGCCTCACTGAGATGAATTTCACTTGATCATGGAGGATAGTGTTTTGAATGTGCTATTAGACTTCATTTGCTGGTAATTTGTAAAGATATTTGGATCTACAGTGATTAAAGACATTGTAGTGTTATTTGATGTTGTACCTTTATGTGATTTTTGCTATTGGGGTAACAGCCCCACATAATAGGTTTGAGAGAATTCCTTCAGTTTCTGTGCTTTGTATTAATGTTAAAAACTTATTAGTTCTTTAACTCTTTGGTAAAATCCAGAAGTGAAGTTATATAACCTTGGGCTTTCTTCACTGGAAGACTTTATTACTAATTCAATCTAATTACTTGTTATTAGTCTCTAGGAATTCTATCTTACTGTTCAATTTTGGAAAGATGTATGGGTCTAGGAGTTTAATTTATCCATTTGGTTTAGATTATCACATTTTTGACAGGCAGTTTTTTTTTCTAATTATGGGTAATGATACTTTGCACTTCTCTGATTTCAATTTTAATATTTCGTTTTCCTTCTGATTTTACTAGAGTCTTTTCTCTCTGTTTCTTGGTCTCATTACATTGTATACTTGTTTTATTTAATTGAAGAACTGATTCTTGAATTGGTAGTTTCATTTACGTATTCATGCTCTGATCTTGTTTGTTGCCGTCTACTGTTTTTGAATTGTTGGTTTCTGTTTTTCAAATTTCTTGAGATGCACAGATAGGTTATTTATTTGAGATCTTTATACACTTTTAATGTGTGCATTGAATGCTATTAACTTTCGTCTTAGTCCTGCTTCTGATGTGCTCCATCATTTTGGTTTTTGTGTCTCCATTCTCATATTTCAAGAAATATTTAATTTTTCTTTTTGACTTATTCACTGTGCCATTGGCTGTTCAGAAATAACTTTCTATGCCAAGATATATAATCGATCTAAATTTTTATCAATGAACAAATGAATAAAGAAAATATAGTACTCATACACAAAACAAATATAGCCATAAAGAATTAAATCCTGTCATATTCAGAACAATGGATAGAACTAGATATCATAATGTTGAGTTAAATAACTCAGACTGAGAAATTACTCATTCTGATCCTATAGTATTCCTTCACCCACATAACAATGGGATAGGACACACCTCCATGAGCTATGTATTGCTAAAGTGGACTATGGCCTTAGACTGCTGCAACCAGCCACAGGTGATGCTAGCAGAAATAGAATTCCAATATACTGGGACTACATGTCCTCCCTGGTACTAGAGCTGTTCCAGATGTTCCATTCAAGAGAAGATCTGGGTATGGGAGTGTTAGAATCTTCCTAGGGTTAGGTTTCAGCTTCCCAACACTAAGTTGTAGTAAAAACACTTGGGCTTGCTATCATGCCTCACCTCCAGTGATAGGGTCTTGCCCCACACTGTACTGTCCCAGGGTGGGGTAGTGTTAGTGAAGGCAGTCCCTTGGCCACTTAGGCTTGGTTGCACCTGATTCTTGAGGTCCTGTAGGGATCTGTATAGGCTCAAGTGTGTGCTGAGGTCCACATTGAAGCTAGCAGTGATATAGACTAAAACACAAATATGTCCTACTGAAGTTTGGGCTTCTGCCTGTTGCTTGAGCATTTCTAGTCCTCCATCTGCAAGTCCACTGGTCTGCTAACAGCTATGCTGCCTGAAGTTGATTAATGGTTTGTAGTGATTGTCCTTTGGTAATCAATGCTGATGCTAGGATGGGTTGCACTTGAATCCTCAGCCACAGAAGCTTACTTTATGGAAGCCAATGGTTGTACTACAGGTGTACTCCAAACCTGAATTTGTCTTACCAGCAAACAGGTCTTTCCCAGATTCTACGATTGCTATAGAGGCTCTATGTATGAGCTCTGACCTACATTCAGGGTCTTTAGTTTCTACTAGATGCTGAATCTTAGAAAAGATCCTGATCTAGTTTATTGCCCTGATCCCCAGTGCATGAACTGCTGCTCCCTATTCTACCACCTCAGATTGCAAATGGGGTAAGGTTTACAGTCAGCTGCCTGGCATAAAGCAGTTTTTTAGTCTGCAGGTATTTGGTCTGGTAGCTCTGCATTGGACTTTGACCAGCACTGGGTTTCATTATGTTAGGCCTGTTAATAAGTTTAATTCAAAGGCCTACATTTAGTGCTCCCTCCTTTTCCTAAACAGGAGGTGTTGGTTTGTTGTAGGTTGTTTGCAGATGATTGAGGTGTGACATAATTCTTTCCTTATGGTCTTCTTCAATGTTATGTTAATGCAGCCATGATTGTCTCTAATCTAGTTTCCTGCGCAATTATGAAGGTAACTGGTACATGAATAACTGCTCAAGTAGTGTGTCTGGAAGAAATTATTACCACAAGATCTTACTCAACAACTATCTTGCTCTGCCCAAAGTCTACAATTTTGAAAAGAATGTTCTGTGGGTTCCTTTTAAAGAAAACATTGTAATGTATATATATAGTGTTTAAAAAGAGGCGATGTTTATTTTCATTGAGTTTTGTAGGTGGTTTCTATTTTAAAGAGATAAACAACAAAAATAATAATAAAACAGTTTCAAAACATGCTAGTAGGAGAGTAACAATAATTAGTACATCCCATATTGTTATCTTTACAGTGAGATGGAATCTCAAAATGAAACAACCCATTTTCACTCCAAAAAGAATGGTTATCATGAAGAAATCAACCAATAACAAATTCTGGCATTGCTGTGGAGAAAAAGGAACTTTTCTCCACTGCTGGTGGGAGTGTAGACTGGTGCAACCACTGTGGAAATAAGTGTAGAGATTCCTCAGAAAACTCAGATTAGAGGCCCCATTTGACCCAGTTATTCCCCTTCTGGGTATCTTCTCAGAAGAATTAAAAACATGTTACCAAAGCAATATATGTGCACCCATGTTTATAGCAGTACAATTTGTACTTGTTACGTCTTGCAAACAACCCAAATGCCCATCAACTGAGGAATGGATAAAAGAGATGTGATTTTTTTTATAATGGAGTACTATTCAGCCATAAAGAAAGGTAAATGAGACTTTTATAGGTAAGTGGATTCAACTTGAGACCTTACTCATAAGTGAAATAAATCAGATTCATATGTGTAAGCATCATATTATCTCACCTGTGTAAGAAACTACAAATAAATAAGATCCAAAATGCACAATAGACATTGTGAATTATGAAGAAATCATTCAGGAAAAAAAGAAACTGATGGAGGATAGGGCAAAGGAAAGAAGAGAAAAAATGCAATTTAAGATAGTTGCAGTGTTAATTTCTCTTAGTTCATTGAAAATAAAGGTTTGTTTTTATACTGCTTGAACCATTAAATATCTCTATCTTGTACTCTGAATAACTAATTTAAGGATGACAATACACAATGTATTAACCATTGATACTCTCCTACTATCTTGTTTTGAAATTTTGGGTGTTTTTCCTCTTTAAATACAATTTAACAAATTGCATCTCTCAAATGACCAATGATATTGAACATTTTTTTCATGTATATATTTGACATTTGAATTTCTTCATCTGAGAAGTTTGTTTTCATCTCAGTTGCCCATTGGGTCTTTGATTTTTGAGTTTTTTGATTTTTGGAGGCCTGATTTTTTTCAGTTGTTTATATGTTTTACATAGAAGTCCTTTGTCACAAGGACAATTGATTATACTTTTTTCCCACTCTATGGGTTGTATTTTCACTCTGTTGGTGATTTCTTTTGTTGTGCAAAAGTTTTTTAATAAGGTGGGATCCCATTTGTTGAATCTTTGTAGTGTTTCCCATGCAATCTGCATATCATTCTTAAAGTCTCTACCTATACCTATTTCATCAAGATTTCTGCCTCTTTTGTCTTCCGGTAAAGGTTTGACCAAGGATGAAGTATCTTATTTCTTCAGCCTGCATAAACAGAGTACATCATGGTGGGAGCACTTGGTAGAGGACACCTTTTTATCTCACAGCTGGCATGAAAGAAGAGAAAGACAAATACTACGGTACCAGAATCCATTTCAGTGTCACTGTCTCAGTGATCTAAATCTCTGCACTGGGCTGCACCTCTTACAGTTTTTGCTGTCTTCCAAAAGCCCGTGGGCTGGACACAAACTTCTAATACATGGACCTTTAGAAAACATTTCAGACCCAGCCACAACATTCTGTCCTAGACCCCAAAGTTCCCTGTATACATTGTACTACAAAATTTGTTAGCCCATCACTAAGAAAAGCCAAATCCTTAATTGTTTCAGGTTTGCTTCAATTCTAAGCCTAATTTTCTTTGATATTCAAGGCAAGCTCAGCTACCCCTACAAAAGTTACATACATCCAAGATACAATGGCACAGCATAAACATTCCTATTCTAGCACAAAGAATAAGAAAACAAGGTGGATCAAAAAACATCCAGGCAGATGCTAATAACCCCAGTCTTCAATGCCAGTGACCAGTGTATAATATGATGGGATGTGGACTCTTAGGGAATTACACAGCCCTGCTCCTACAACTTTCCTGTTTTCAGACCATTTAAAGTCTTTATTGGGTAGGTTTTGTACACTGCCTGCAGCTTCCGTTGGCAGGGTTCCACCTTTCCGGTATCTCTAATTTTATGGGGTTTCCTTTTCAGTTGTGAATTCACTCTTGCAGATTGCGAATTACTGTTTGCAGGAATTTCTACCCTGCCACCCATTCTCTGGCCTCCCAGGCTTTCATTTGAAATTTTAATGGAAGCCTCTGTGACCCTATAACTCTTACAGTCTTCATGTTTGCAAAGCCAGCATCATATGGATGATGCCAAGCTCTGCCACCAACATTTACTATGCCTGGACACACATGAACCATGGTTGCAGCTACCGCTGAGAGCATTTCAGGATATCACAGTCCTGAGGGAGCAGGGAACCCTGAGGTTCTTTGCTTAAAATATTTTGCTCTGGAGACTGTGAATTAAATTTTCTATATCCCAGAACCTGTGATGGTTATGACCTCATCCCTCTCTGAGGTGCCCTCCAGGCATCTTTTCTATTGTTTCAGGGAAAACACTTGGCTTCTCTATAATGACACCTGCAACAGCAACCCTATTATCCATGGTTGGAACTTTGTTTGTACTTATTTTTCTAGAAAAACTACAAGTTTTCTAGATTTTTTTGGGCCCTGTTTTTCTTTACTTTATTCTCAACTCTAAATTTGTCAGAAAGGAGCCAAGAATGCCACATCACTCTTCTGACGCTTTGTTGCCTTAAAATTTCTTCCAGCAGATAAAATAGTCCAACGTCTATAAATCTGGAATCCCACAAAGTCTTAGTGCATGGATAGAATATAACCTTTTATTTTTTACCATGATAGCACACGTAACCTCAAATCTAATTTTGAATAGAAACATATATATTCACTTGCAATTTTATTAGTCTGATCTTTACTGTTTTCATTTCTGGTAACTTTGTCTTTGTCTGGGCTGTCCCCTCAATTTTCTCTTAAACTCTGTTTGCAGAAGGTTACTCTGTCTTCTGTTCCATCATTTCAAATCTTTCTAAGCCCCAGTTTCAAAGCAATTCCAAATACTCTGAACACATGGTCAGGTATAGCAAGAACAACAACCCCATTTCTTGGTAACGAGTTTCTGGGTTAGTCAGCTCTGCCTTTTGCTTTAACAAATACTTGGGATAACTAAAGTTTAATAGGGAATAATTTCATTTTGCCTCAGTTTTGTAGGTTTCAGTCCATGACTAATGTCCCAGTTGCACTGGGGTTGTGGCAGCACAGAACGTGATGACAAAAGTGCATAGTAGAGAGGGCTGTTTACTTCATGTTCAGTGTGGAAGAGAGAGGAAGAGGCGGTGGTTCCACTATCCACTTTGAGGATGAGACCCCCCCAGTGATTTAAATCTTACTCTGGGCCACACATTTTAAAGTTTTCACCATCTTCCAACAGCAGGGTGACTGAATAAATAGTTAGAATTCAACACACAGTCTTTTTGGAGGATATTTCAGGCCCAAACTATAGCAATTACTGAGTAAATAGTTATATATAAAGGATAGTGATATCATAGAGGTAAGTTCCTCCACTGTCTGCAATTATGCTTGTGTTGGTGTATAATCACCTGTGAAAATACTAATAACATCATAAGAGAATCTTTATTGTGAAGCTTAAATCACTCCTTAACATTGTGCTTTCAAGGAAGTTTAGTATTCCTGCCTATACAGCTTGTATTATTCATCTTCTGATCTCTGTATATAATGTCTGACATACACAATTTAAAGAATAAGTGTATTTTGGCTCATGGTTTCACAAGCCTCAGTCCATGGTGGACTGACTTCAAGCCACAATCATGATATCAGGGTGTGGCAAAGAAAAAGTGCCGAATCTATGGCATCTATTTTTTAGCTTACTGAAAAATCTCCATAATGATCTCCACAGTGCTTGTACTGATTTACATTTTTATCAAAAATGTGGGAGGTTCTTTTTCCCCTGCAACCTCACTAGCATTTGTTATTATTCAATTTATTGTTGGTGACCATTTTTTTTTTTCTGGGTTAAGATGGAATCTCAGTATTGTTTTCGTTTGAATTTCTCCAGGGGACAGTTACCTTGAAATTTTTTTTTTTGGCACTGGGAATTGAACTCACAGCTTCACGCCTGCCAGGCAGGTGCTTAAGCCACTGAGCCAAACTCCTGGCCCTTAAACATTGTTTTTTCATGGCCATTCCTAATTATTCTTGTATTTTATAATCTTCTATTTTAGCAATTTATTTTGAGTTCTTTACATATTTTAGATATTAGTCACTGGCTAAGAAATAACTGGCAAAATTTTTCCCATTCTGTACATTGTCCCTTTACTCTGTTGATTGTTTCTTTTGATGTGCAGATTTCTTCTGATATTAAAACACTTATTGCTTCTTAGTATTACTTCCTTTGCCACCGGGGTTCTATTCAGAAAATCCTAGCCCATGTACTAATGTCCATAAAAGTTTACATATCAGTGGATTAAATGTTTCTGTTTTAAGTGTTTCTGTATAGACATTTAGATCTTCGATTCATTTTGCTTTTTAGTTTAGTACATGATGAGATATATGGGTCTAAACTCAATCTTCTGTATATGGATGTCCAATTTTCCCAGCACCACTTATTAAAGAGGACGTCTTTCTTCCAGATTATTTTTTGACCCCCTTTTCAGAGACTGAACAGTTAAATAGTCTGAGGTTGTTTCTGTATCCTTTATTCTTTCCATAGGTCTTCATGTCTTTTTTTGTGGCAGCATCATGTTTTTATTACTGTAGCTTTGTAATATAACTTCTAATCTGGTATTGTGATGCCTCTTACACTGCTATTCTTACCCAGAATTGGTTCTGCTATTCTCAGAATCTTCCATTTCCACTGAAAGTGTAAGGATTGGTTTTTTCTAGATCTGTGAGAAATGCTGTTGGCATTTTGATTGGGAATATGTTAAATTTATGTATCAGTTTTGAAAGTACAGTCTCTTTTTTCTGTCTCTCCAGAAATAAGAGATATCTTTCCATTTTTTGAAGTCCTCTTCAATACCCTTCTTCAGAGTGATATATTTTTCATTGCAAAAGCTTTTCACATCCTTGATAAGATTAACTCTTAAGTATTTAATTTTTCTGAATGCTACTGTGAATGATACTATTTTTCTAATTTTGTCTTCAGTGAGTTCATTATTTGCATACAGCAATGTTACAGATTTTTGCATGTTGACTATCCTGCAACATTGCTGAACTTGGTTATTAATTCTAAGAGTCTTTCAGTGGCATTTTTGGAGTCTGGAAAGCAGAGGGTCATGCTGTTGACGAATAATGATACTTTGATGTTTTCCTTTCCTATACATATGCTTTTTAGTTTTTTCTCTTGTCTGATTGGTTTGGCTAATATATGAGGACTATGTTGAACAAGAGTGGCAACAGTGGGCATCCTGGTCTTGTTCCGTGTTTTAGAGAAAAAGCTTTCCATGTTACATTTAATATGGTGTCACTAGATTTGTTGTAAATACTTTCAATCATACTGAGATAAGGTTCATCCGTTTTTTTTTTTCATTGGGATTTTATTCATCAGTGGATGTCGGGTTTTGTAAAAGACTTTCTGCATCTATTGAGATGATCATGTGATTTTTGTTGGTGCTACTGTTTGTGTAATGGAATGTATTTATTGATTTGTATGTATTAAACCATACTTGAATCCCTGGGGTGAAAATAACTTGGTCATGGTGTATGAACTTTGTCTACTTCTGGATGGATCCTTGTCTGGTTTAGGAATTAGAGTAATTCTTCCTTCTACGAATGTCTACGTGAATACTCATTGTCATTCAATTTCATTAAAGATATTGGCCTAAATCTTCCCTGAAGTTCTAGAATTCCACAGTGAGTCCGTCTGGTCCCAGGCTTTTCATTTTTGGTAGATTTTTTTTTATTGTTGCTTCAGTTGAATTGCCTATTATTGAATTTTCAGGACTTTTAAGTCTTGGTTAACCTCCAGTTATTCTTATGTATCCAGATATCTTTGCGTTTAATGATACAGTGCTATCATGCCTGTTCAAACGCATGCCTTGCTGGATAGTCAGCATTCATTTCACGATGGAAATCCCAGGACACATGGTAACTTGGCACCTATGATTAAGTGTGTAACCCCTTCAAAAGGTGTTTCTCAAAAGGATAATGCAGATTTGCTTAAAACAAGGATTTTACTGCAAATTCTAAGATTCTACCCTATAATTTTTGTATAGAGGACACCAAAGGTTCTAACCACCATTGCATATGTCACAGACAGTTGAAGCATTGCTCGATTCTGAATATATGACATGAGTGACACAGAAAAGGCTGATACCCACCCTTCTCCTTTTTGTATTAAAAGTAGAATCTCTTTTAGACACTTGGAAATAATATACCAAAATGAGGAATTTATGGCCTCCAAATTTAAAACAATTCCTTAGATTTCATGCCTCATTTTGGTTAGGTAAGAAGGCATAGAGAAAAATCTTATGCTTTACATTAGAGTAGATATTTTGATATGCCCTATTTCACTGAGATAAAAGGCCTCTGGAGTTTTGTGTGATTTGTTTTTCATTCTTGGCACAACAGTATTGCCAAAAAATCTAAAATAGTTTCTGTTTCTTGCTCGCTTCCTATGTCAAATCTATACAGTATCACCAGTAGATAGACGAGGGCAATATTTTCTGGAAGAAAGCAGTGATCAGTACCCCTGAGAAGATATTTGTAAGACATGTGTACGTATGATACAAAATATATGGAGGTAATAAATCAGTAATTTATAAACTACTGACTCAGTTACTTTGAAGATAACAATACTCAATATATAAACCATTGTTAATCTCCTATTGTTTTTTTAAAAATTCTGTATCATCATTTTCTTTCTTCGCTAAAAAAAGCCCAAAACTAATGATTTGCTTAGAAAATGGGCAAAAGGGCCTGCATAGGTAACTTAGTTATACCTTAGCATGCACAAGATCCTTGGTTTGATCCCAGCCCTATGCACAGAAAATAATGGACAAAAAGTTTGAGTAGATTTTCAAAGATAAATACATATATATATATATATATATATATACATATATATAAATATCTATGTGTACATGTATATATATATATGTATATGTATGGTTATCAAATGAGTATACAAAAATACTGGGCTATGTTAATCATTAGCAAGATTGAAAAGAAATCAGATCCCTCAATATTGTGAGTTGAAAATACCACCCATATTGCATTCATTAATGTGAAACTTTCTTACTCAAACACAGATACCAAAATGAGTTAAGTAAATATTGTACAATAAATGAAGAAAGGAGTCAGAATTAATTCAGTTGAAGTCTTGCTAACAGATATTTTTGCACGTTATACTACTTATTATAATTTTGCACAGTTTTTAAAATGACCTGTTTTTGCTGCATTATTTTTTACTGCATATTATTCTTTTTCACTAGCAATGTCCCAAGCAAGTAGTGATGCATTAATGAATCTTGCTCAAAAGGTGAGGTGTTTGTATTCATACTGTCATGGTTCACTTGTTGTTCTGAAACAATTCAAAGCAACTAACTTCCATGCTCATTTTGACTTTGAGGAAGATCGTGGTACCAATCTGTTGAATCCGGTGGATGAGGGAACACCTTAATAATTTTATGAAACTGTCTTTCTGTTGAATGGCACTTGACAACAGTATTTACTGTACATTTGATCACACTACATAGTGCTTATTTACAAGTTGATTTGTGTATGTTCAAAAGACAACTTGACCATGTTTCTATAATGTTCATAATTCATTATTGCTCTCCTTTAGCCGCTGGAACAGAAGAAAGTACTTGACCTAGTCTTCCAGATTGCTTGTCATCTCTTAAATGCTGACTCCCTGCAGCCCATCTGGCTTCTTATAGCTCCTCACTTTCCAGGCTGTCACGTTTACAATTTTTGGTTTCTCAAATCATCAAGAGTGTCATGTAATCTAGGTCCTTCAACAATGAAGGCCCTGTGTGTGGTGGATCCACAGTTGTCATTTGCTTACAAAGTAAGACTCCATAATTTTGAGCCCAAATTAGTAAAACAAGCCTGCATTTTAGCAAGTTCTCTAAGAAATTAATGAGGATTTATATTAGGGAAGCCGACATACAAGTCACCTTTGATTGAGAAATATGTCTTTGCCTTTTTTTTTTTTTTAGCGACTGCTAACGTTTGACAGGTGGAATTTCTCATGAAATTTCCCCTTAAACTGGCATTTATCTAGGTTTGTTATACACCTTTCATGCATAGGATAATATTGCCTCAGGTTCAGTTCCTGCAGGGAACCTAAATATCATGTTTTGATTAGTTCAACCAGAATGTTTGTTTTCAAAGTTTCCAGAACTGTACATTTTAGATAGAAACTTGTTTCCATAAATATAACAAATTTGTTATATTGATGGAAAGTACTGAGTGACAGTGCAATTTTAGTTAATAAATGTGAAATATGTATGATGACTTAAGGTTTATAGTTTTAGAAATCTGTAATGCTTGTGTACAGCCTAGATTTCTCACTCATGTCCATATTCACAGTGCCCAGTAGAATAACTTTATTTTTCTACTGGGAACTCTCTGATACCCTTAGGGGAATTTCAAATCTCCACTCCTTGCACTTCTGGAAAAAGCCACACAGCTATACAACTGGTTGACTCCTGTGTTCATTGTAAATTTATATAAACAACATTTTGATGAGAGTGGAAGTGAAATTTCCAGAATGAATCAGTATGCAAGGAAGTGCCAGTTTTGTCATTGTCAACCTTGTGCTAGCTATTGGGTTGTTTCTGTTTTGTGAAGTTTAATACTTTTAAGGGATATCCACAACCTCTTTTAATATATAGGTAAGATAAAATAATATTCATTTGAAAAATTTTTGTATAAAAGATACATTTTTAAAAATTGTACCATTTAGATTGGGTTTATAAGATACAAAAATAGCAAGATGAAAAACGAAAACTAGTGCATTATCTTCACATTTTACTTTTTAAAAAATATGGATATGCAATAATACATTGAGATTGTTTTGTTACTTTTAATGATTTTACATTGAGATCTAGAACTATAAACAATTTAAAAGTAGGTTTAAATTTTGAAGCTATGACATTTCTTATATAAAAATATTTCTGGTGATAGTGATAAAATGACCTATTATGTTTAATCATAATTCTCATTTACAATTTTATGGTATCATTTACATATTGGCCCTATCTTTTTACCTACATCTGACACCATATATATATTTATATATATGTTTAACTTAAACAAACAGGATTTATAAAAATAGTCCATTTAAAATATTGTAATACGAAAATAAAGAAAATTTTATTGTATATATTTGAGGTTTTCCATGTGATGCTTTGATAGATATATTCATAGTCAACTAAAAAATATAGAAAAGCAAAGCAGCGTCCTTCATCTCGTATAATAACTATTTTGTTGTTGTTGGTGGTGGGAGTACCCTGAATCTATTACTTTGACAAATTGCCAGTATACATTATTATTAAGGATTAAAATTATAGTTCTGACATTATCTTGTTATATAATGGAGAATTTAGATGCAGAAAGAGCAATGACAAAAGACTAATATAGTTATGAACCAAATACAATTTCTGCAGCAAGATTTTACACAAAACCTCTATTTTGTACTCAAATACCATGGAAGAGAACTATCCTGTATCAGAATAAAGATTTTTAGTAGACAACTTTTTTTATTTTAAAAAGCAAAACAGAAAAAATACAGAATTTAAAAATATAGTAGGAAATTAACACTAGCTAATATATTGCATATTATTACCTTAGAAATAGTTGTTCGAAAAGTAGACAATTTTTAATGAATTGCAATATTAAAGAAAACATAGCATTCAAACATCTGAACTTTCCATTTATCTCAGTTCAATTTTCCTTTGACATGTCCTTTCTTGGTTTTTGAAGTTTTTATTTCAATCTACATATATTATTGCTATTATGTATTAGTTTCTCTAATAGTCTGTTTTCTTTCATCTATCTCAATTTTCCTTTCCCCTGCTTCTGTCATAGTCCTTGCTTTCTTTTTCTTCATGTCTTTTCTGTTTTAACTTTTATTACAATTCTCTACTGATTATACAGGTTACATTTGACTACACACAATATGAAAGTACCAGCTGTTCTCCAGTCACTTGGAGTCCACTCATTCTTTTTACCACTGTTACTTGTTTCCAATATGCTTTCAATTATTACATGATCTTTATTCTATTGCATGATAAGATTGCTTTCAATAAAGTCACTAATTTTTTCTGAATTTTTACAATCAAATAACTGTTAATTTCACACCTTACTAGAACATTTATCTTTGTATTTGGTACTATAATTCACTGTCTTATTCTTGAGTGTCTTCCTTCTCCTTATGTTCACAAACCTCTGCTTTTCATTGTCCCCTTTGCTTTTCAGAACACTGATTATTACTTTTTATGATTTCCATTTTGCCACATGTACAATCCATTGCTCTAGGTTCCAGTAATAAATGATTTTCTTAAATGGAAATTTGCTCAAAATAAAAAATGCTAGAGAATATAGAGGAATCAGTTTGAGAAGTTGTCAGAAGGGTAAGAAAAGGCAGCAAATGAACAGGTAAGTTATGGCCTAACACTATATTCATAAAGATTTCTATCACTGATATTGACTTTAGATGCCACAACTCACACTAGCAGTGGTTTTGCTGTGGACACATGTTGTATTTGCTGGAATCTTCATATTATTGCTTTGGTAGCCTTTTCTCTATTATCTCTGTACCTTCTCTACGTGCTCACATTACAAATTCTGCATATGTGTTTGAGTTACTCTAGATTAAGTGACCCCTTTATTAAGTGGTAAAACCAGTTCCTTACCCCTTCAATTTCTCAGGGGTATGTTAGCCACTACCAACCAAAAAGATTCACGTGTTAGAGAGTGTTTCATGTGCAACCACCTAATAAATGACATCTGTTTGCATCATAAGCTCTTTGGAACAACTCTCTCAGTACTTTCTCTCTTCCCATCTCTTTCCTTTGTGTTTCCAAACTGACAGGTTACCATATCTGTGCCTCCAACTACACTAATAGCAAACGTTATTACTTCTGTTAGTACATAGTTTTACACAGTCACATTCCACCTGATAATTGAAGAAATTCTTCCTCTACAAATTTCTAATGTGTTCTCAGTGTGATTGTTGATTGTCACCTACTCAGTCACCTGCTTAATCACCACTTCTTCACTGACCATCCTTTCATACCTAAAATGTATTTGAATCTTAGAGATTCTTCATTCTCCTAATTTTTAAAAGTGTTGTAACATATATGGAGTTGGCACCATACTTACATTTGTGTCATCAGAAGAACATATTAAAAATATAGATTCTTGTCTCATTCTTGAACTACTGTTTCTCAAGTACTACCTCATCATCTATGTTTTGCACAGTAAGCTTTCCTACCCAGTGGAGATATTGACTATGCTTTTGGAAGTGCTGGACAATGGCAACAGCTTTCCAATTACTATCCTTGACTTAAATATTTTCTCCCAACAGGCACTGTGTATACTAGCCAGTATTTAATGTAAAGAATATTTTATCACATAATATAATATTTTAGAATATCTTAGTGCGAGCCTGCTACTTGGGAAATAGAATTCAAATTCTTTTTTTTTTTTTTCAGCACCAGGGATTGAACTCACAACCTCACGCCTGCCAAGGCAGGCGCTTAAGGCACTGAGCCAAACTCCCAGCCCTGGTTTTTTGAGGCAGGGTCGCACTATGAAGCTCAGGCCAGCCTTGCGCTCGCGTTGTAGCCCAAGCAGGCCTCGAACTCACAACGCTCCACCTACCTCAGCCTCCCGAGTGCTGGGATTAAAGGCGTGCACCACCATGCCCGGCTTAGAATTCAAATTCTTTCACAAAGCATTTGACTCAGTTTATATTCTTGGCCATTTGAACAGATTTGTTCTAGAACCTATTTATGTTTAAGACAGAATTTTTAAAAACATTTAATAGCTTTCAATAAATTACTCAAAATTTTAGAAACCCTCTCATTTCATATGATTTATTTTTAGCACATATGTTGAAATGAATTAATTGAAGTTTCTGCCCTTTTAATTACCTAAAATTATTTTCTTCTATTATAGTAGTACATATTCTAACAAGTGAATTATATAAATATAAGTGATGTTTTTCTCAACAGATATCCCGTTTTCTTGTAATTCATTATGAATCTCATTTGCATATTCACTGCTTTCCTTTTCAGAAGATCTTCAGTGAGGAAATGGCAATAAAAAATGCAACATTGCTGACAGAGTTTGCCCTCACAGGACTCCCATATCAACCAGAGTTGCAAATCCCCCTGTTCCTGGTGTTCCTGGCAATATACCTCACCACCATTGTGGGGAACCTGGGTCTGATAATACTCATCAGGAAAGACCCTCACCTTCACACACCCATGTATTTTTTCCTTGGGAATTTAGCCTTTGTAGATGCTTGGTTATCATCCACTGTGACACCAAATATGCTGGCTAATTTATTAGAAAAATACAAGATGATATCTTTCTCTGAATGCATGATACAATTTTTCTCTGTTGCAGTCAGTATAACCACAGAGTGCTTTCTCTTGGCAGCAATGGCTTATGATCGCTATGTGGCTATATGTAAACCTTTACTTTATCCAGTGATTATGACCAATGGACTATGTATCCAGCTATTAGTTTTATCATTGGTAGGTGGCTTTCTTCATGCCTTAATTCATGAAAGTTTTTTATTCAGATTGAGCTTCTGTAATTCCAACATCATACATCACTTTTATTGTGATGTCATACCACTGACAAAGATTTCCTGTACTGATCCTGCTATTAATTATCTAATGCTTTTCATTTTCTCTGGTTCAATACAAGTATTCAGCATTATGACTATTCTTCTTTCTTATACACTTGTTCTTTTTACTATTTTACCAAAAAAGTCTGAAAAGGGTGTAAGCAAAGCCTTCTCCACCTGTGGAGCCCATCTCCTGTCTGTGTCTTTATATTATGGCCCCCTTCTTTTCATGTATGTACATCCTACATCCTCACAAACAGAGGATAGAGATATGGTCTTTTCTCTATTTTACACTATCATAATCCCTGTGTTAAATCCTTTTATCTACAGCTTGAGAAACAAGCAAGTCATGAAGTCACTGACAAAAATGTTGAAGACAAATGCTTAGGTCCCATAATAATATCTTCTCTCTTTTAATTAAACATAATATTGTGGAAGAATATGTAAATATATTTCAGTGTAAATCAAATATTTTTGCAGTTGCAGTTCTAAAATGCTAATGAATTAAGTTTTTTCATACCGTAGCTTCTTAAAAATGTGTTTCCTTCATTAGCTTCTTAAAAATGTGTGTCCTTCACTCATAAACATAAGTTTAATGCATTATTCATGTCATACAAAAAATTAATGTTGAGTATTTTGTACACATGCAGGAATTTACATTCATATTACCAGAGTTTAAGCAGTGGTAAGATGATGTTATACTTAGTGTGCAATGATTGGTTCTGGAAGATAAATCCTGAACGTTAGATTTCTTTTCTCTTCATATTCTTAGATATTATAATGTGTGTTCAATCTGTAGATCTATATGTACTATTTACTTCTCAGTGGCATTTGTTGAATTTTTCTAATGATACCACTGAGTCCCTCATCCAAAGTGTACTCATCTTTGTCTTTGCAAAATTCTAGTTACTTTTGTCTTCCGTCCTGGTAACATTTTGCTTTCCCAAACTTTGCTATCAGATATTTCATACATAGGCTACAGATTAGATCATATCCCACTTTAATATCTTTCAGTCAATTGTCATTGCTATTCCTTTACATGCTTTTATGGTGTATGTATTTAGATCAACATAATTTTATCTGGTCATCAGTATGTCCAGATTATATGATTCACATATAGATGTGCACATGTATATATAGACTTCAACCTGCTTTTTGCTTATGGTTCCATTATTCATGATTCTTAAAAATAAAATCATGATTTAACTTGTAGTTATTTCTTCCATAGTTCTTATAATGACATGTGTGTTACAGTCAAATTGAGTTGCTATTAGCTTTCTAGACATACTTCACTATCTTAGGTAAATTTGTTTGCTCCTACGAGTTTGTCAACTCAGTATCCCATGTGGATGTTGTCATTCTTTCTCCCCAGAGAACCTATGTCTTTGTACATTCGTGTTGATTGATTTTACTGTTGTATAATATCCCCATTTTACTGATAGTTTTCTGTTAATTACCTAGAATTTTGTTTGTTTGTTCCTTGTTATAACACAAAAACAAAATTCATTACAATCAGCTGTTATCTATTTCTTCTACTGCAACAAAAGTGTGTTACCACAGTTTACTTTTCCATGAATAAGAAGATAAAGTATTTGGGCATGGTCTGTAACCTGTCAAATCTTACTGTAGTTTTAGTGAGTATGAAACAAGAGTTTGATGACCTCAGAATTTCTGACTTCTGCAACTGCCTCATACACATTATTTCTACACATCCTCTTATTTGTTTTGTCCTTCAATCAAAACTCATTATTTTATAAGTTCCATGGCTCTGCCAAAATCACCTTTTCATGGTCCCATTTTCTTTACTCCTTTATTTTTTTATATCTACCATTTTCTTAAAAGTGGGATGATGGAAATATCAACCTCTTATTTTGGCAAGATATTCAATATTTTGCTTTTCTCATTAAATAATGAAAATCCAGTGTGCTATTTAATTGGTATTTAGACTAGAAGTATGATAAATTATATAAAGCACTGCTGTTACTGGATTAGAATCATCTCATGGAAATGCTGATGACCTGGGAGAAAAAAATTGTGATGGTGCATTCAATTTTTGACTTGACTGTTTTAAAGACTTCATATTTCTTCTCTTTATATATGTGTACACCATATACTTTTATTATCACCTTAAAAATTATTATTCTGTACTGTTGACAAAATTACCCAGGTATTGAGAAAACATATTTAAGTTTAGGTAAAAAAATAAAAGCTCGTATCAAAGAAACATAATCTTCATTAAAATCTATATTTGGCAGAATTTTATTCTGTGAATTAGGCATCTATCTAAATCTCTCTGATCTAGATTTTTATTTTCATGGTTCTAATTTAAGATACTAGGTCTCAAAGTTTAGTTGACCTTAAAATCACCTAAAAAACTTGTTCAAGAACAGAAAAATTGAATACAACCCCATAATGTATGAACCAGCAATGATAATTTTGTTGACTTCAGATTACTTAGAGGATCATTCTACAGTTAGTGTGGAAAAACTTTACAGTATCAACAGATATTGAAGACTAGTCTAAGTGTTGTTTCAGTATCAGATTTATTCTGTGATTAAACAACAAAATGCAAATATTCTTATTTTTTTCCTATTTGGTAAGTTTGATTAGAAATTCAACAAGACAAAGGTTTTAAGGTGAAGTACTGTAGACCATATAACTTTTACTTGGAATAAAGATCAACAGCAATGATAGCAAATCAAGACTCTCTAGCTACATATCAGTAAAGTAATGGGAAGGATTTATATCAATTACAAAATATTAATTGTCAAGATTTACTGACATTTTGGCTAGGGGTGGTGGTGTACATCTCTAATCACAGCACTCAGGAAACTGAGGCAGGAGGATTTGTGTGAGTTTGAGGCCAGCTAGGGTTACAAAGTGAGTTCAAGGCCAGCCTGAATAGTGGAAATCCAGCCTGAAAATAGAAAGCGAAGAAAAGCAAAACAAGATTTACTGACTTTGGGAATATCATATTAAAAATTTTTGCAGTATATTCCAATTGCTAAAGTAAGTTTGCTTACAAATTCTGAGAATGTACTTTCTATGTGAGACTTATTTGGGAACAATAACATAATTCTATCATAAAATTGTCTACTAATTTTCAAGAGGATTAAAAGAAATTCACTTGATGTATACTGATGTTACTTGCATTCTCTATCTTTCTCCCTCTTGCACTTGCTCTCCCTCCCCCTTCCCCTTTGCATCTCCCTTGCCCTTTGTGTCTCTTTCTCTTGATTTTTTTATTAGTTTATGTGTGCGGTACATAATGTTTACATTCCTGTGGATAGTTAGTACATGTACATAATGTGTCTTAATTTCTTTTGTCATCTGTTTGTCTCCTTTCCATCCCCACATGCTTACCTCTTAATCCAGTTTCTACTTGGGAAAGAATCATCTCCACACTTTGTATTGTCTGCCTTTTATTTTGTTCTTCATTTAAATTCTGTGATTCTCATACATGAGAAAGCATATGGCATTCAAGCTTATGTGTCTGATTTATTTTACTTAACATTGTCTCAAGGTCCATTCATTTTCCTACAAATGACTCAAGTTTGTCTTTATGGCAGAGTACTGCTCCACTGTGAAAACGTCACATTTTCTTTTTCATTCATTTGTTGATGGGGATGTGGGCCATTTCTAACATTTAACTACAACGAATCGTGCTGCAATAAACATGGATATGCGTGTACTAGTGTCATATGAGGTCCTTATCTCTTGGGAAGCTACCTAGATGGGGAGCAGATAGGTCAAATGTAGCTTCTAGTTTTAGTTTTTGAAGAAACTGTGCTGATTTCATAACAGTTACACTAGTTTGCATTGCCATCAACAATCTAGAAGGGTTCCATTTTATCTAAAACTCCCCACCCAGCATTTGTTTTATTTGATTTCTTGATGGAATCCTTTCTTTCTGGCATAAGATAGACTCTTAGTGTTTTAATTTGCATTTCTCATGATCAGAGATGTACATTTTTCATACACTTTTCTATACTGAAAAGTGTCTATTCTTTCATTTTTCTTTTTCTGTTTTGGCTGGATCTTTTATTTGGGGAGGTTGTATTTTTGAGATTTTCATATATTTTAGATATTAGTCTTATCTGGCTTATATCGGAGGAATTTTAATTAAAATTTACAAGTAGTTTCTTCACTCTGTTGATGTTTCCTTTGTTGTGCACAAGATTTTTAATTTGATCTGATTCCACTTGCTAAGTCTTGATGTTTTTACTTGTGCAAGTTAAATTTTCCTCAGAAAGTCTTTGTACTATGCCTATGTCCTCAAGATTTGTGCCTATTTTGTCTTCCAGAAGATAAATATATCTGTTTTAAAATTTAGATTTTTGATTCATTTTAATTTTAGTTTAGTGTGTGGTAAGTGATATGGGTCTGGGTTCAATCTTCTGCATGTGGTTACCTGGTTTTCTCAGCAGCATTTATAAAAGAAGCTCTCTTTCCCATAGTGTTTGTTTTTGGAAATATTGTTAAAGAACATATAGCTGAATGCGCTTGTGGTTGCTTCTGCACCCTCTATTGTGTTTCACTGATCTGCATGTCTGTTTTTTTTTGTGCCTATGCTGGTTTGTGGCTGGAACTTTGTTAAATAATTTGAAAACTGGGTTTGGTGATGCTCCTAGCTTGCTCTGCTTTATTTAAGTTTGCTTTACACATTCAGATCTGTCTGGGTCCCGTGTGAATTTTAGGACAGTTTTCTGTAGTTCTGTGAAGAATGCTGTTGGTATTTTGATTGGGGTTCTGATAAATGTGTGCATACTTTGGGAATATATCCATTTTAACTATATTCACTGTATTGAACCAGGAATAAAGAATAGCTTTTCATTCTCCCATGTCTTCTTTGATCTTCTTTTCAAGTGCTTCATTGTACAAGTCTTTCTCTTCTTTGGTTATATTAAGTTCTAGGTACTTAACTGTACTGGTTGTTATTGTGAATGGAATTCTTTTCCTAAATTTTTCTCAGCTGTTGTTATTGGTGTAGAGGAACAGTACTGAGTTTTGTGAGTTAATTATCTATACCACTATATTGCACGATATGATTATTAATTCTAAGTGTCTTTGATAGAATTTTTGGGGTCATCTATTCATTTTGACTGTCAGGAT